>JAJQKJ010000710.1:0-126290 GCA_029574335.1 Rana kukunoris | reverse complement strand
CAATTGATACATAAGCATTCCTGGGCAGCCTATAGAAGCATGCTGGGATTTCTATTCTACAAGCGGCTGGCTTCTCACTCCAGATATGATGTTCTATCATCATGTACAAGTTAATGTTGGCTGTGTATATATAGAAAAAACATTATAGTGGCAACAGATGCAGCAGTGCTGTACAGAGGGCAAGCAGGTCCATTGTCAACACAAAAAAAAAAACATGAAAATGACTGATAATGATTTATTTAACATTGTTGTAATCATTGATGGCGTTATAACTGAGATTTTGGATGCAAGATTCAATCATTTACCATAACAATTATGGAGCAATGCGAGGTCATCGGGGATGTCATGAGATGAGTTTCTCGTTAGTCATCAGTTTCTAATATCTATCAGAATTAATAAGGATCCATCATTAGTGGGAGTCTTTGTACGGGAGAGCCGAGTGACACCTTCCCATTATGCAGCGTTGTCACATTCTGCACAGGTGACACTGGCTGGCATGTGTTTGTTACATACCATAAGGATGGGGTTTTATTCACAAATCTTAAATGTTTTTTTTTTTTTGGTCATCCTCCCAGAGACTGGACGTCTGCAGACAGCATTGCGATTGGTTGTTCTCGCCTTGCACATCTTGATAACGCTCTGCGGCTCTTTATTAAATCTGAATTATGTGTCTGTTTCGGCGAAGGCGATTGTTTCGAGGCTTTGCAGTCCACGTGCGCTGAGGGATTATGTGCTGCTAAAAATGGCATTGCCAGAGAGAATTTAAGGTGACGCTGCAGAGAACGGAGCCAGCTGCAAGGAGGATGCTCTTCTCGCCCGCGGCACTCTGCTGCTCTCTGCCAATGCTGATGGAATTCCAGGGGCATAGCTGAGCAGTGTGAGGCCCATCCAGCTTCTGTGCCTGGTTGGCACTTTGTTTTTGGTGCAGTGCTTGTAAGAATAGAGGACCTTGCTGACATCTAATACAGAAGGTGGTTGTTTTATCTTGTTATCCTTGTAATGGACAACCCGAGCAGGACCCCATGATCTGCAGAGTTAAAAAAGCCCTTTGACATTATTGGATGGTCAGACATGTAGCCGCCATCATTTGAAGAATTGTTTATGCCCAGATTCTGTATACCCGAGCGTTTCGTGTTTATGCTATAGAACGGGGAAGGTCCCAATGGGTTGAGTCGCCTATTTGGTTACCATCAACTTACCCCAGGGCTGCCCAGACGCCCGGGGGGCCGAATTCGGCCCTCCAGGCCATTTCATGTGGCCCTCGCACCTCTCCTGCAATTGCAGGAGAGATCCAGCCCCTTACTTTCTGCTTTGGACAATGCATCCAGCTTCCTCCCAGCAGCATAAGGAAAGGTGGTGCACTGTGATTTAAGGGAGAGTGGGGGACTCAATTTCTAATGGTGGGGTGGCTATTGGCATCTAATGTAAATATATGAAGTGTATATATTGCGCCAAACTAAGTGAGCTTCTGGGCAGCTAGCACAACAAAAGATAATTGTGAAAACAGTGTAGGGAAAAACATACCGCAAAGCTAACAACTGGAGGTGACCAGAGAGGACAATCGTCCATACAGGCCTGAATGACTCCCCCACCGTAAGGTGTAGTGTGAGTCCATCTTGTCCGGTAAGGGTGTCCATTCTTACCATACGGTATTATCATTGGGATTCCACTGTTGATATTTGTATCTTCACTCAAGAGAAATGTTCGTGTTTTTATACCTATTGTTGCATGGACTGTCTATATGCATGTTGAGCAGTACTATTTATTGACTTATTGCACCCTATATATACATATTTGTGCTGTGCACTATACCCTTGCACGGGGAGGTATATAGCTTATTATGTTACACGCAACACTCATTTTAGACACATGCTGATTCATTATGCCAACTAAGGCCAGGTTTGGAATCTGATTCGTAAGTTTCCTTCCCTACAGTGTTCCTTTCCTTGGCTCAGTTTGATAAGTAGTTTTACTTATAACTGGAAACATCACTGGATTTCTTTCTCGTACATCACGGGACACAGAGCGGCATATTCATTACTATGTGGGTTATATGGAGTACCTTCAGGTGTGGACACTGGCAATCTTCAAACAGGAAGTCCCCTCCCTATATAACCCCCTCCCCTAGAGGGAGTCCCTCAGTTTTTTCGCCAGTGTCTTAGGTGTTGGTCACGGAATAGCTTTGCTCCACATCCTTGGGATTAAGGGCGGGCTAACCGGATCTGTCCAAGGAGCCTCAGTGCCAAAGTGGACAGTACCCGGCCCCCAAACCGTGGGGTTTTGCCTATAATGCTCCTCTTTGGAGGGCTGGACCCTGGGCCCAGGACTTGGAGTTTGCAAAAACCATAAGGTTCCTGTTTTGCCAGGGTGCTATATAGGTCCAGGACAGTGGGTACCTTCATAGGACCCCAGGGCCTGAAGGTCTACTACGCTACCCACGGAGATGGGAGAAGACTGGATCAGTTTGCTGGTCAAACATCCTGCAGCATGGAGCAGGTAAGGGGGAGCCTGCGGGACTTGGTTCAACAGCAGGCTCCCCGGGGTAACCTAAAAGGGGGGATAGCCTGAGTATGCTCTGCATGGGCAACTGTGATCACTATGTCTTAGAGACAGGATGACACCCTTTCTCCCCCCATCACTAGGCCCCCCTGTCTAAAGTGTGTTGCTAGCTAACCTGCTGTTGCTTCCTAGAGGCTAGTAAGGATCCTTAGGGGCCTTAAAAGAGTCCTACCTGGCCGGGAGTTTTGAATCTGCCGCCGTTTCTGCGCCTGGATCTCCAGCAGCGCGGCTCCTCCATGTTCCTCCTGTTTCCGGGTACGCGCGCGCGCGCGTGCACGCGCGCGTCTTATTGACGAATTTTCGCGCCATCCAGACAGGAGGGCGGGGGGGGGGGCGGGCCTGCGGCGTCATACAGGGGCGCGCCCTTGTGCTGTTATAGACAGCAGGCCTTGTCAGGGCTCAGTCTGAGGCTGATTGTTTCAAGAGAGGACGCAGGGCGGCAGAACAGTGACTCCCGGTGGCGGAAAAGGGGTAGTACATGTGGACTTTGTCCCAATGTCCTTATTGTTAAGCAAAGAATCCCCCTTATTTGACAGCAGGTTGGAGGCTGGCAAACTTAAGTTAGGGGCATGTTAGGTCATAGAAAATATATAATTATTTAAAAAAAAAAAAAAAAAAAAAAAAAAACCAACATACGGGCCCATCAGTTTGTGGGGACACTAGTAATCTATTTCCCCTAAACTCTGGAATTTGTACTCCTGGCCACTACAGTCTGTTGTGTGGGCGGAGTCCCTCGATTTTGTATTATGGCTTCCAAGGGTTCGGGGTCAAAGGGTACAAAAAAGACCAAAAAAAAACAAAAGGGTTCCCTTTCTGATTCTGATATGCCGATTCTTTCCCCGCAGCTTATTAATTTAAGAAGCGCCTTGGATGAGCCATTAGGGGGATCTGGTGCGGAGGCTGGCCCAGATCAGCCCAGCCCTGTGTTTATCACAGAGGAGATGCTAGCCGTATCCCTAGGGGGGCTAGAAGAGAGAATAGCAGCATTGATCGCTAGAGCTATTCCTGGTAAGAAACGGGTTAGATCCCCATCACCAGGGAGTGTATCCTCAGATGCTGAGATTCTCTCTCCGGAGGAATTAGAATCACAGGAGGATCAACTGGACCTGAACCAAGAGGGTTCAGGGATTGAGGGATCTACCTCTGAGGAACCATTTTCAGACTCCCAGACAGAAAGACTGTGGGTACAGTCTTTGACGGACATGGTCCGCTCGGCATTTAGTTTGCCATTACCAGAACCTCAGGTTCCTCCGGTATCCTCTCTGGGCTCTTTGAGAGCCCCGTTAAGCAACGCAGTTTTTCCGGTCCATCCTCTCTTGGAGGAATTGATCTTTCGGGATTGGGTACGGCCGGACAGGATTTTTCTGCCACCGAAAAGATTTGCGGTCATTTATCCCATGGAGGAAAAATTCTCCAAGAGATGGAGGCTCCCAGTAGTGGATGCAGCCATCTCATGTGTGAATAAATCACTAACTTGCCCGGTGGAAAATATACATATGTTTAAGAGATCCGGTTGATAAAAGATTAGAAACACTTTTAAAAGCATCCTTTGCTACGGCAGGAGCAGTGGTGCAGCCAGCGGTAGCTGCAATTGGAGTTTGTCAGGCATTAAAAGACCAGACAAAAGAGATGTTAAAA
Source organism: Rana kukunoris (assembly GCA_029574335.1). Classification (NCBI taxonomy): domain Eukaryota; kingdom Metazoa; phylum Chordata; class Amphibia; order Anura; family Ranidae; genus Rana; species Rana kukunoris. The sequence goes on along the minus strand of JAJQKJ010000710.1, from coordinate 122,093 downwards.
GGACATGCCTACCCAACAAGCAGAAGAGTTTGCTGACATTCCCAGAGTTCTGTGTTTTGCGGTAGATGCTATAAAAGATTCCATCCAGCAGGCTTCTCGTTTATCACTATGTTTGGTACACATGAGAAGGCTCTTATGGTTGAAGAACTGGGCGGCAGAACCCCCATGCAAAAAGCTTCTGGCAGGATTTCCCTTCCATGGAGGGCGACTCTTCGGAGAGGATCTGGATAAATATATTCAGACTATTTCAAATGGCAAGAGTACCCTTTTACCGGTCAAAAAGACATTCCGGGCTCCTACATTTAAAAGGCAGCTTTTTCCTGTCTCGGGGCCCTCTAATTCCAGGCAGTATCGACGGCCGCCTGCGCGATCCAACGGTAACAGTAGATCGCAGGGACAAACCCCTGGGGGTAAGAAGCCGTGGTATCGCAAGCCGTCAAAGGCAGCCCCTAAGTCTGCCTTATGAAGGGGCGCCCCCACTCTCACGGGTGGGGGGAAGGCTTCGTCTCTTCTCAGAAGTTTGGGAAGCCAAGATCCCCGACAAATGGGTCCGGGCATCTGTAACCACAGGTTACAGACTGGATTTCTAAGGTATCCTCCGCCTCATTTTCAAGAATCAAGGCTACCAAGGGATCCAGCAAGGAAGGCCTCAATGCTGGCAGTTTGGATCACCTGCTTTGCCAGGACGTAATTTTAGAAGTGCCAGCCAAGAGCAAGGCCTAGGTTTCTATTCCAATCTCTTTGTCATACCAAAGCCCAACGGCGATGTCAGGCCAATCTTGGACCTAAAGAGGTTAAACGGTTATCTAAGGGTTGCGGTCCTTCCGGATGGAATCCATCCGGTCAGCAGCCGCCGCGCTTCAGAAGAACGATTTTCTGGCCTCCATAGACATAAAAGATGCTTACCTTCATGTACCAATCTGTCAGTCGCATCAAAGGTTTTTACGCTTCGCGGTCGGGCAGCGACACTTCCAATTCAGGGCGCTCCCTTTCGGGCTGGCCACGGCCCCCCGGGTATTCACGAAGATCCTAGCCCCAGTTCTGGCCAATTTAAGAATCCAGGGAGTCACAGTCCTAGCATACTTGGACGACCTTTTAATTATAGATCATTCACGGACGGGTCTGCAGAAGGCAGTAAACCTCACGGTTCGGTCCACTCGAAGAATTCGGCTGGGTCCTAAACCAGGGAAAGTCAGCATTCCAGCCTACAAAGCAGTTGGAATACCTCGGCATGAGGTTAGACACGGAACGTCAAAAGGTGTTCCTGCCCCTTGTAAAGATCAAGGCGATCAAGGGGTTGGTTCAGTTGGTTATAAACAAGAGAAGACCAACTATTCGCCTGTGTATGCGATTACTAGGCAAGCTAGTGGCCACATTCGAGGCAGTACCATACGCTCAGATCCACACTCGCGTCCTCCAGGCAGCCATTTAGCAGCCTGGGGCAAGAGGGCACATGCCTTAGAGTCCCCTTTGACGCTATCATCAAGGGTCCGACAAAGCCTGGCCTGGTGGTTGAACCCTCAGAACCTTCTAAAGGGAAGATCCTTCAGCCCTGTTGTCTGGAAGGTAGTTACCACAGACGCCAGCCTGGCAGGCTGGGGGGCGGTCTTCGAGGGGTTCTCCCGCCAGGGAACTTGGGTGAAAGCAGAGAGGCAGCTCTCCATCAATATCTTGGAAATCAGAGCGGCTCGCCTAGCCCTGTTGGCGTGGACCTCCAGATTAAAGGGGTTCCCGGTGAGAATCCAGTCAGACAATGCCACGGCGGTGGCATACATAAACCACCAAGGGGGAACCAGGAGCCAGGCCGCTCAAAGGGAAGTGAACTTGATTTTTCAATGGGCAGAGGCTCATGTACCCTGCATTTCAGCGATATTCATTCCAGGAGTGGACAACCTGCAGGCAGACTTCTTAAGTCGCCAGAGTCTGTTGCCAGGGGAGTGGTCTCTGCATCCCCAGGTCTTTCAGACAATCTGCCAGAGGTGGGGAACGCCAGACGTAGATATAATGGCATCCAGGTTCAACAAGAAACTAGACAGGTTCGTGTCGCGAGCGAGGGATCCTATGGCCTGCGGAAACCGATGCGTTGGTGTGCCCTTGGCATCAATTCAAACTTCTATATGCATTTCCTCCACTACAGTTACTCCCCCGCCTGTTGCGCAGGATCAGAGTGGAGCACAAGCCAGTCATTCTAATAGCTCCAGCTTGGCCCCGGAGGGCTTGGTACTCACTAGTCCTGAATATGGCAGTGGGAGACCCTTGGACTCTTCCTCTACAACCAGACCTACTCTCACAAGGTCCGATCCTCCACCCTACATTACAGCGTCTAAATTTGACGCCTGGAGGCTGAATCCCTGATTCTCAGGGGTAGGGGTCTGTCTAGGCAGGTAATCCCTACCCTGATTAAGGCTAGAAAGCCGGTCTCCAGGGTATTTATTACAGGGTGTGGAGGAATTATATAGGCTGGTGTGAATCCAAAAGATGGAATTGCCGCAAATATACTATTGATAGGGTGTTAAGTTTTCTCCAGCTAGGAGTGGATAAAGGCCTGGCACTAAGCACAATCAAAGGACAGATCTCAGCTCTGTCAGTGTGGTTTCAGAGGCCGCTGGCCACCCACACCCTGGTAAAGACCTTCTTACAGGGGGTCTTGCGTATTAATCCTCCTGTCAAGTCACCAGTTTGTCCTTGGGACTTAAATCTTGTCCTGTCCACTCTACAGAAACAGCCTTTTGAGCCTCTGGCTGAGATTCCTTTACTCTTACTGACAAGAAAATTGGTTTTCTTGGTCGCCATAGTTTCGGCCAGGAGAGTGTCAGAATTAGCAGCCTTATCGTGTAAGGAACCATATCTTGTTCTGCATAAGGACAGGGCAGTTCTCCGGCCCCATCCTTCCTTTCTACCAAAGGTTATATCCAAATTTCACTTAAACCAGGATTTGGTACTTCCATCCTTCTTTCCAAAACCTACATCTAGAAAGGAGGGGTTGCTGCATACCTTGGATATTGTCCGGGCCATGAAGGCCTATCTTAAAGCTACAGAAAAGATCCGGAAAACAGATGTGTTATTCGTTCTACCAGATGGCCCCAAGAAGGGGCAGGCAGCTGCAAAATCCACCATCTCAAGATGGATTAGACAATTAATCATTCAAGCCTACGGGTTGAAGAGGTTGCCTCCTCCGTTGTCGGTGAAGGCCCATTCTACCAGGGCCATGGGCGCCTCTTGGGCAGCACACCATCAGATCTCTATGGCTCAGATATGCAAGGCAGCAACGTGGTCATCAGTCCACACGTTTACAAGGTTTTATCAACTAGACGTGAGAAGGAATGCGGATTCTGCCTTTGGACAGGCAGTACTACAGGCTGCAGTTTGAAATCCTCGGGATCAGAAAACACCCTTGGATATAAAAAAAAAAAAAAAAAAAAAAAAAAAAAGTTTTTTCTTGACTAAGTTGGAATTATTATGATTTGAGTTTATCTCTAAATTGAATCCTTCTTTGGAAGATGTCTCCCTCCCCTCATTAAAGCATTGCTTTCGGACATCCCACATAGTAATGAATATGCCGCTCTGTGTCCCGTGATGTACGAGAAAGAAAAAGGGATTTTTAAATACAGCTTACCTGTAAAATCCTTTTCTTGGAGTACATCACGGGACACAGAGCTCCCATACCCCTCTTTTGGGTGACCATTTTTGGGAGGCATACTGCTTGCTACAAAACTGAGGGATATACTCCCTCTAGGGGAGGGGGTTATATAGGGAGGGGACTTCCTGTTTGAAGAAACATTGCCAGTGTCCACACCTGAAGGTACTCCATATAACCCACATAGTAATGAATATGCCGCTCTGTGTCCCGTGATGTACTCCAAGAAAAGGATTTTACAGGTAAGCTGTACTTTAAAAATCCCTTTTTTGGTGATTCAATGATCTAGTATTGTGTTTTCTAAGATTACACTTTTTCACGTCACTATTAATATTATATAGGGTCCTCCCTCTAGTGAGGCACTTTTTGGTTTGGGCGCTGCATTTTATTCCTACATCTAATGTAAATAGTAAGGGATGCACAGGAAATCTAATCTTACAGATACAACCGGCCCTTTTTGAGGGCAATCATAATGCGGCCTACTGAAATTGAGTGACACCCCTGCATTAACTACTTAAGGCCCGCGCTATAGCCCGAATGACGGCTACAGCGCGGACCTGAAAATCCAGGGCGCCGTCATTTGACGTCCGCCCCTTTCCTCGTTCCCCCGCGCACGCTCCCGAGCGTGCAGCGGGGAAATTCTGTGTTGGCAAGGGACACAGCCAAATACAGATTGCCGCGAACGGCCAATCAGATTGGCCGTTTGCGATGCGATCTGTGCGCCCAATGAGAGATTATCTCAAATGTAAACATGAGATCATCTCTCATTGCCGCCTCTCACTCCTCACACAGAGACAGCGTGTGAGGAGGGAGAGAGGTCTGTAAGTACTGCCGCCATCCCGGTGCCATACCTGTGCTGCCTCATCGGTGCCATACCTGTGCTGCCTCATCGGTGCCATACCTGTGCTGCCTCATCGGTGCCATACCTGTGCTGCCTCATCGGTGCCATACCTGTGCTGCCTCATCGGTGCCATACCTGTGCTGCCTCATCGGTGCCATACCTGTGCTGCCTCATCGGTGCCATACCTGTGCCGCCTCATCGGTGCATGGGGGCATTTGTACTTTCCTGGCTTGTTAGGGTCTCAAGAAATGAGATCGGCCTTCAGTACATCAGATGTGATCATTTTTTATGATTTGCACTATAGCTTGTAGACTCTAAAACTTCCACACAGACCAAATAATTTCCCAAATGTTGGGTTATTTTTATGAAAGACATGTAGCAGTATAAATGTTGGCCAAAATTGATGAAGAAAAATGTATAATTTGCAACATTTTATCACAGAAACTAAGAAAACTTTTTTTTTTTTCAAAATTTTCGGGCTTTTTTCATTAATGGCGCAAAAAATAAAAACCCAGAGGTGATCAAATACCACCAAAAGAAAGCTCTGTTTGTATAAAAAAAAGGACACAAAAAATGGTTTGGGTACAGTGTTGCATGACTGAGTAATTGTCATTCAAAGTGTGAGAGCGCGTAAAGCTGAAAATTGCTTTGGGCAGGAGGGGTGTTTAAGTGGAGTTCCGCCCATTTTTTTATGTTTGTCTGTGCTGCGTGCCCTAATCTCATAGTGTTCAGAATGGACAATTTTTATTTTGTTGCTTGTAAATACCTTAATTTTGTAGTCCTTCATTACTTCCTCCTACTTATTAGCCTAGGCTATTTGCAAGGGTTTCTGGGATAGGCATCATGTTTCCCAGTAGTCCTTGCAAACCTGACTGAAACCTATTACATTGCTTGTGCAGCACTGAGCATGTGTGAGATATGCAAAGCTGAAATTCAGGAAGTCATACAGTCTGGCTTCATGATGCCCACACTTAAGATGGCCACGGTCTATTTCTAGATTATAATCTAAATGCTGTAACAACCTAACAAAACGGACCTTAGTTTACAGACTAACTTTACTAGAATATATTAAGCTTGTGTAATACAGGGGTATTTATATTTTTAAAAAGTGAAATTGTCGGTGAGACTCCCCTTTAAGTGCCCAGTAAGCAAGTGGTTAAAGGGAAACGGCTGCGAAGACTGGTAGCTGCCATTGTAGACTTTGGTTTTTAGAGATAGAATCCTGGGCCAGGATGAGAACCTCCAGACCTTTATTTTCTGTTACCAACATTTCTTGCATTTCTTACCTCTCTGGTTTACTTTGTCGCTGCATACAGGTTTAAGCCATAAACATGGGGTAAGTACACACAATGGTGGACTTGTCCTTTTTAAGGTACAAATTGGAATGCTTTCCGTCACCTGACGTCCGAGGGTGAACCTACCAACCTTTATGAATTCTAATCATTAAAAATCTGACCAAGTATATGCAAATGTCTAAAAGACTTCCAGGTAATTTTTTAATACAGATTCCCTTCACAACATTCTTGATGTACAGCTCAGCACATGACATTTAATAGGTACGCCGAGTCTTGCCAGAGGGCATTCAGATTCCAGCATGGACCTGGAATTCTCCACCACTAATGGCTTCTGGTGTGAGCCGCCGTTCCCTGATTTGTCCAATTACCGGCGCTCCGGCCTCATGGGAAAATGGCGTATATTTATACACAACGCTCAGGCTGAGCAGTGACCCTCTTGGAGGGTTTTCTGTGTTGTGCAGGCAGAAAATAAAATTACTAAATATGCTTAAAGGCAAACTATAGCAGTTTCTTAAAGAGGAGTTCCACCCAAATTTGGAACTTCCTCTTTTGGGGGGGAGTGGGGGCTTCAGTAGGAGTGGGACTTCCTGTCCCACTTCCTGCTTCCGCCGAGGGGCTGGTTAGGCGATTAAGCCTTAATCGCCTACACCAGCCCCTCCCTGTAGGCGATCACATGGGACACTGAAAGGTCCCATGCGATCGCCTCTCCAATCAGCGGCGAGCCGCGCGTGCATGCGCAGTGGGTGCCCGGCCGTGAAGCCGAAGGCTGTCACGGCTGGGTGCCCACAGTCAGGATGGAGACGCCTGCCGGGGAGGGGGGGAGAGGAGCGGAGCCCCGGTCGGTGCGTCGCTGGAACGCAGGAGCAGGTAAGTGAGTGTTTATTAAAAGCCAGCAGCTACACTTTTTGTAGCTGCTGACTTTTAATAAACACATTTTTTGGCTGGAACACCCCTTTAATTTATTTTTTTATGTGAGCTATTTTGTAAACATAAATGTACTTGTTAAACTAAGCTTATGAAGATGCAAAGCCCAGTACTGGTTCCTATGGCAAATTCTGTGTGTGTGTAAAAAAAAAAAAAAATATATATATATATATAACATTTTTTTCCCTTACTCTATTACCAAAAGTATTGGGACACATTTTGTTTCTAGTGCCAAAAAAGCCCCAAGAGGTGCTCAAATACCACAAAAAGAAAGCTGTATTTGTGAGGGGGAAAAAAAAAGGACGTCTGTTTTGTTTAGGTACAACGTGGCGCAGTGCCGTATCGCAAAAAAATGGCCTGGGCATTTATTAATGAGGAAATTCTTCTGGTTCTTAAGTGGTTAAATTCCAGCTCCCCTCTGTACCAGTGTAGCATTAATATACTTGCGGTATTTTGCAAAAATAAAACGGCTTTCCAATAATTCCACACTGGATAACCTCACTCTCTTCATAGCTGTTCAAACACGCTGCTCGATTCACTTCTGCCTTACTTCCTGGTTAGACTTAAGGTCATGACACAGGAAGGAGTTGACGGCTGATCCCATTAGCACACACCCTGTGTTTAATCGGTGAAACAGAAGTAACGTTCCGTCGTGGCCATCTTTGTACACCTGCACTCGTCCGCCCTAAACCTACAGAAGGCGGCAAGCGGACATCTTTTTACACCCACTGAAGTCTTGCATTTCACAGTAAACTGAACTTGTATAGTAAAATGCAGTATTTTGAATTCCGTTAAACTGTTTTGATGAATCTTTAAAAGCAGTGTTCTGTCAGATCAGCAAACCTGTGAGATGAGCACACTTGCCGCTGCTTTTAAAATTCAACATCAAAACAGAATCCAAAATCCTGTATTTCACTATATAAGCTGAGTTTACTGGTAAAAATAAGTGTGAAAGGCAAGACTAGGGGCCCTTTCACACGGGGTGGATCAGTATTGATATGCCTCTGTGTGTCCGTAAGCTCAGCGGGGATCCTCCGTAAATCCCCGCTGAGCCGTCGGATGACAGGGCGGTCTCTGCACACTGTGCAGGGATCTCCCTGTTTTTTCTCCACTCTCCCCTATGGGGGAGAGGATGAACACGTACCGTGTGTCCGCCGTGTTCATCCCCGATCCGCTCTGCAGACGGAAGAAAAAATAGGGGTTTCTTCCGTCTGCAAAATCGGATGTTTGCGGAGGCGGACAATTACGGGTGTCGGCAGATGTTCATCCGCTGACACCCGCAATCTCAAAGGGACCAATGTATGTCCCTTTTTCATCCGCATAGATGATAAAGCGGACATACGGTTCGTTAGTGTGAAAGGGCCTTTAGTGGGTTTAAAAAGATGTCCGCTTGCTGCCTTCTGACTATAGGCGTTATTGTAGGCGAGTGCAGGTGTACCAAGATGGCCACGACTGAAAGTCACTTCCATTGCATTTTTTTATAGGTAGCGGCTTTTTGACAGGACACTCTGCATCATCTACTCTCAGCTAGTCAACTCCTTCCTGTGTCATGACCTAAAGTCTGACCAGGAAGTAAGGCAGAAGTAATCAAGCAGTATATTTAAACAGATATGAAGAGTGCGTCAATGCAGTGCAGGATAAATGGCAAGCTGTTTTATTTTTGCAAAATAAGTACATTAATGCTATGTTGGAACATAGGGGAGCTGGAATAAAAATAAAAAGTCAAGGCAAAGGGGGTACAATAGAGGAAGGCGTGATGATTACAACAACCCACGTTTTTATATATTCAATCAAGTAAGATGTTTTTGTAATAAATAAAAACATGTTTTATCACTAATGCAGGTCCGGTGTTTGTACTTGCTGGCACCTCCCTGTATATATTTTGTTGAGTCCCAGACTCGCAGCGAAGTGGTGCTTTATAGCTGTACGCAATGTTCTTCAGACAAACCTTCACACCAACAGAACTTTGAAAATGTTTGTTTTCAGATCACTTGTTCGATTTTTATTTTTTTATTTTTTCTAATGATTAACCGGGATAAATCAGTGTTTTCAGAGCAGGATGGAAAAAAATGACAAACTTCCTGTAAGCCCCTGTTTACACAAGGGCTTACAGGACTCTGGATCATGCCTACACAGGTAAAGTAATGGAGGCTTCTTTGGAATACACTCGTCATGGGAGAAATGTATAGGCTACTGGTTCTGAAAATGCTAGTTCCCTGGCTGGCATACTGATGCTTTATCTTCAGTGTTTAATATAATAACCTCCTGGTGAGTATAGCGATGAGGAATTCTGAATTTTCTGACTTTCTCTTGCCGCGTTCTTCAGATCTTTGAAGTATTGAAGCCCAACGCAGCCAGACACCTATTATTGGCAGCAGCCAACCTTATATTTTCCTTATGACAGCTGTACTTAAACCCTGCTGGTGAGCTGGAGGTGTGAGAACTAACAAATTCAGTGTGGTTTTTTTTTTTTTTTTTTTTTTAGACAGTAAAAGGCTAAATGATTTGACGCTTTAGAACGTCGGCCTCCCCGAGTTCTTCTTGCACTGCGGGTGAATCTAACACTTTTACTAAAAGTGTGAAATGATATGGGAACATGTTGTTTTTTTTATAAAAAAAAAAAAATCTTTCTGAGGTTAACTCTTCTTTGGTCTTGGCAGCCTAAATGTACGTCTCAGTGGTTGTACTTTGCTGATCCTTATACTGTATTCCCCTGCAGGTCTACCAAACCGGGCCTGTCTGAGAACAGGTCCCCTGCAGTCTCTAGTGGCCTGAAATGCCCACAGGTTTTTGGTGATGTCCGGGCTCATACACAAGCACCCCTCTCCGTTGCACATGTTTATGGTGGAGCCTCATTCACTTGAAAGGGTTGTGTTTGGTGCTACCACCTGCCAAAAGGAAAGTACAATAACAATTTTTGTGCGTGTGTGCCTTATGCCGTGTACACACGATCATTTTTTGTGATGAAAAAAAACAACGTTTTCTGTGAAGTAAAAAACGACGTTTTTGAAACGTCACTTTTCAAAGACAATTTTGCATACACACCATCGTTTTTTCACAAAAAGCAAGGTTACGTACACCACTCTTTTCCATTGAAGCTCGCTTCATAACTAGCTTTTGGGCATGCGCGGGTTGAAAAACGTCTTTTTAAACGACGTTTTTGCTACACACGGTGACTTTGTGAAACAAAAAACGACGTTTTGAAAAACGACACAAAAAATTCAAACATGTTGGAATTTTTTTTTGGTCGTTTTTTTGAAGACAAAAAACGACGTTTTGCCCACACACGATCAATTTAAATGACGTTTTAAAAAACGTCGTTTTTTTTTCATCGTAAAAAACGACCGTGTGTACGCGGCATTAGATTGGTTGGGGAGGGGGGTGATCAAATTGCATCTCAACCGCCTGCTTTGGCCATGAGTATCTTGCCTTGTCCTCCGACGGCCGCCTTGTCCTCCGACGGCCGCCTTGTCCTCCGACGGCCGCCTTGTCCTCCGACGGCCGCCTTGTCCTCCGACGGCCGCCTTGTCCTCCGACGGCCGCCTTGTCCTCCGACGGCCGCCTTGTCCTCCGACGGCCGCCTTGTCCTCCGACGGCCGCCTTGTCCTCCGACGGCCGCCTTGTCCTCCGATTTTGGCGACGGCAACCATAGATTCATGCAATGCATGAATCGATCTATGGTGATAGGTGGCAGGCGAGAGGGCAGCGCCTGTGCGCCCCTTATGGATGCACCGCCACTGTTGTCTACTCTCCCTTGATTTGAAGGTCTTCCTGTGCCACCCTCATTCGACTTCTAGGCTGTGTCCACTCCGACTGTACAGTCTAAGTCTGTCTGTCCTTGCGGTCTCGTAGCATCTCCAGGTATGGGGCCAGTTTGTAGTGACTGGCAAGTTGTTTTTGGAAGTTTTTCTTCATTCTCTAATTTCTTCTTTTTTGTAATTGTTCATTAAGTGGAGCTTCACTCTCCCAATCAGCATTGTTTTATTTTTAAACTCTCTCCTTTTTGGCCCCACATCCAATCGCTTTCCAAAGCTTGTTGCCTCAACCACCGCAACATCTCCAAACGAAGTCCCTTCCTAACCAATGAAATCACAAAGCTCCTGATTCATTCCCTGGTTACCTCCCACCTCAAATACTGCAATTGCCTCCTCCATTGGCTTACCTTTAGTCTATCCCTCCTTCAGTCCATCATGAATGCTGCTGCAAACTGCTCAGCATCTAATGCCAATCCCTCCATTGGCTGCCACTTACCCAACAAATTAAATTCAAAACGTTAACGAGTTACAAAGCCGTCCACAACTCTGGCCCCAGATACATCACTAGCCTAGTCTCAAAATGCCAACCTAATCATCCTCTTCATTCCTCCCAAGACCTCCTGCTCTCTAGCTTCCTCAACTCCTCCCATATTCGCCTCCAGGACTTCATCTGAGCCTCTCGCGTCCTCTGCAATACCCTACTCCAATCTGTCACACTATCTATTTTTTAGGCCATCCCTGAAAACTTCTTCGGAAAAGCCTACCCTGACTCCATCTAACAAATGTTCTTTTTTTTTTCCTTCATCAGCTCACCCCACATTTATCATCCTTTCGTATCACTTGACCCTCCCTCCTAGATTGTAAGCTCTGACCAGGGCCCTCTGATTCTTCCTGGTTTGTACGGTCTACCCTACTGTTGTAAAGCGCTGCACAAACAGTCGATGCTAGATGAATCCTGTATAATCATTTTTGTGTCATCAGCCTCAGACACTCCGCCGGATGAATCCTCTGGTGTACTGGAGGATGCCACTGGCTCTTTTCGTAAGTGGCATGGAGAACAGCTTTTCCGCTACCTCCCTGTGCTTCTCCTTAGGCGTGCGGCCTGCTTGGGCACCATTTTGAGACATGAGGTCTGCGGGCTTGGCTACAACTTGGCGCTTAGCGCAGCACATCGTGGGGGATCGATCCGAGAAAGGTATGTACCGTGTTCCTGGTATCTTCAGCCACCCTTTTAGGCCTTTTAGGGGTGTTGGTAATCTCTTCTTCAGGATGGGTGATCGGAGTTTCAGCGGAGCTTGCTTGAGCTGCATCTGGCTACATCCGCTGCCTGGTCACGCCCCCCTGTATAATCATTTTTAACCGCTTCGGAACTGCCCCCAAAAAAGTGTGAAGTGTCGCTTTGTGTCCAATTTATCAGCGGCAATGTCGCAGTCCCGCTTAAAACCGATGATCACTGCCGTTACTAGTGAAAAAAAATAATCTAAGCAAAAATTCCATAATTTGTAGATGCTATAACTTTTGCGCTAACCAATCAATTTGCGCTTATTGGAATTTTATTTACCAAAAACGTAGCAGAATACATATTGCTCTAAATTGATGAATATATTCGATTTTTAAAATGTTTTTATTGGATATTGTAGCGCAAAAAATAAACCGAAGAGGTAATCAAATACCACCAAAAAGCTCTATTTGTGGGGATAAAAGGACATCAGTTTTATTTGGGTACAACTTCACACGGCCACGCAATTGTCAGTTAAAATAACGCAGTGCCATTTTGCAAAATGGGCTGGTCTTGAAGGGGGTAAATATTCTGGGGCGAAAGTGGTTAATCCTCATGCTGCTAGCAATGGTAAGTATATAGGAAACTAGATCATTCTTGTAAAACCTTTTTATTTTTCTTCCTCTACATTTCTTCAGTTCCTGGTTTCTTGCCTAGTCAAATGTCATAAATCCCAGTTGTCTTCAGGAGAGGAGGCATTTTTCTCAGCTAATCGCTTTCCTGGCTGCATGCTTGACGTCCTGCCCGCACTCTACCCGACTGTGTGGCCGGAAGTGGGTGCAAATACCTGTCTTTGGACAGGTATCTGCAGCCCCCCCCCGAAAGGTGTCAAATGTGACACGGGGGGGGGGGTTCCGACTAGCGGGAGTGGAGGTGGAAGGTGGAGCTCTGCTTTAAGGGCAGATCGATTCCAGAAAGTTAATGCTACGTGACTCATTTGCCCTTACTCAAGATGGCCACGGCCGGAATAGCTAGGGGTAATTTTTCAAAGTGATTTCTTAACAAAATAAATCAGGGAGACATGGATGGGGGAGTTTGTTTGAATATTAAAAATGTAATTAGTGTTTTTGGTGCTCGGATACAGTGAAGATCCGCTTTACGTCTTTGAGATTTTGTCATGATTTATTGTTTCGGTGTTTTGGATGTGCAAGGTGCTGATAAGCTGTTTGCTACAGGGTTAGGGACTGGTCCCTATTGGTCAGTAAGACTTTATGGTGGTATTAGTTGTGATCCCAGTATGAGGGAACCCTCTCCTGTACCATGAGCAGTAATGGAAATCTGCCCAGCTCAGGCTGGCAAGCATTGTTGAGGATACTCTGATGGGCTTAGTGAAGATCCTTCCTGAATTCCAGATTTATTTTTTATTTATTACAGGTACTTTATATAATGCCGTCAATTTACGCAAAGCTTTATATAAATGTTGCCCATTCACGTCGCTATGAATTGGAGTGCAGACTGCGAGCCAGGCCTTCTTGTCCCCATCAATGCCTGACCTCACAAATGTGCTTCTGAAAGAATGGTCAAACGTTTCCATAGACATTCTTCTAAACCGATTTCCCTGAAGAAGACACGTGACTGTGTCGACACGCGTAGGAGAGGGGCTAGGATGGTAAAGGCATTTGGGCTCCACAGTGATTTTAGAAGCTGACCGAGTATTTGGATGTGCAGTTCTTTGTTACACCTTTAAACCAGTGCAGCACACCATGTGAGAATCCTGCACAATTTAAATACATTTTTTGATGGCATTTAAAATCATTCAAGCACTATCGGAATCTTTCTCTCTGCATATATTCTGTTGCTGACTGAGAAGATTATGGGGGAATTTTAGGAGCCAGTTGTGTTAGATATCCCTCGAGTCCTGGGGTGTCTCTCACAAGCATTGTTTGACCCTGATTAGCTGGGGCGTTGTATTCCTAGAGGTGAGCCTATACCAGGGGTGTCCAAACTTTTTTCAAAGAGAGACAGATTTGATGAAGTGAACATGCGTGAGGGCCGACCATTTTGCCTGACATTCTGTGAACCATTAAAATTTGGTCTAAGTGTGTTCGCCCGAGAACTAATACACTGCCCAACAAGAATTCTCATGCCTTTGTGGCTGTGTGTGGTAAAGAGATGAGCTTGGGCGTGTTATTTGGATATACCGTATTTATTGCGTAGAACACGCACCTTAACTTTACAAGGGACGTTTCATTAAAAAAAACGTACATTTTAAATAACGAACTGTGAAGCAAAATAAAGGTCATTGCCATCCGTGCAGCACCCACCATTGCCATCCGTGCAGCCTGTTTGATGCCCATCCATCTGCAGCCTTGGAGGGGACAGAGAGGGGGGCGGGTCATGCGCCAAAAGATTACATACAGGAAAATCTCCTGTTGTATATGGCGGCCTTTTTAAAGGAAAGTCCCGCCTCATTTGATGGACAGAACAGTCGTCCAGTGGCAGCGCAGGAGACTGGACTTCCCATTACAGAGGCTGTCCGTAAACACAAAATTATCCTCCTGTATGTACGGTACTCGTCCCACCTCCTCCCTGTCCCGTCCAAGGCAACCAAAATATATATCTTTTGTGCCCCCCCGGCGCTGGGAGATTGTTGGTGCCCACAAAAGATATACATGTCCAAATAACCAGGTGGGCCATTCAAAACCGGAACGCGGGCTGCACTTTGGACATGCCTGGCCTATACCCATTGGAGGGGGGGGGGGGGGGGATACAAGAGTGAGGTGATTAGATAGTGGTTTGGATGTTAAGTTTTAATATATGGACTCTTTTTGCATTATATTGCATTTTTCATGCATCTTGCATGTGTTCTACATTTGTTTTGTTATATGGAATTTTTCATGACTTAGTGCTGCACTTTAGTCCCCATAGACACACTCCTAAACCTTGTGGACAGCCTTCCCAGAAGAGTTGGAAGCCGTTATAAGCTGCGAAGGGTGGGCCAACTCAATATTTATCCCTATGGACTAAGACGCCATTAACCACTTAAGACCCGGACCAAAATGCAGGTAAAGGACCTTGCCCCTTTTTGCGATTTGGCACTGCGTCGTTTTAAATGACAGTTGCGCGGTCGTGCGACGTGGCTCCCAAACAAAATTGGTAGTCCTTTTTTCCCCACAAATAGAGCTATTTTTTGGTGGTATTTGATCACCTCTGCGGTTTTTTATTTTTGCGCTATAAACAAAAATAGAGCGCCAATTAAAAAAAAAATTCAATATTTTTTACTTTTTGCTATAATAAATATCCCCCAAAAATATATAAACATTTTTTTTCCTCAGTTTAGGCCGATACGTATTCTTCTACATATTTTTGGTAAAAAAAAATCGCAATAAGCGTTTATCGGTTGGTTTTCGCAAAATTTATAGCGTTTATAAAATAAGGGATAGTTTTATTGCATTTTTATTAATTTTTTTTTACTACTAATAGCGGCGATCAGCGATTTTTTTTTTTTTTTTTTTTTTTTTTTTTTTTTTTTTCCGTGACTGCGACATTATGGCTTCGGACAATTGCATTGTTTACTGTGGAAATGACAGTTGCAGTTTGGGAGCTAACCACAGGGGGGGCTGTGACTTTGTGTTCCCTGTGTGTGTGTGTTTACAACTGTAGGGGGGTGTGACGTCATCGATCGCGTCCCCCTATAACAGGGATGACGCGATCGATGCTGCGGCCACAGAGAAGCACGGGGAAGCCGTGTTTACACACGGCTCTCCCCGTTCATCAGCTCCAGGGACGGATCGCCGCACTGCAGCGGCGATCGGGTCCGCGAGTCCCGCAGTCCCGGTCCTGGAGCTTCGGACCGGGTCACGGGAGCGCGCCCGTGACCCACGGCTGGGTACTAAAACCAACGTATATATACGTTGATGTGCCCAGCCGTGCCATTCTGCCGACGTATATGTGCAGTAGGCGGTCCTTAAGTGGTTAAAGGCAGGTGTCCCAATACTTTTGGCAATATAGTGTATAAGTGCTGCGTATATAAGTATCTGTAATAAAGAACAAAAGTACTTTCGAGTGTTTTGTAAACTACCAATTGCCCTTCTCCCTATGTAATGGAGATGAAGCAATGGGGACATGTTTGCAGTCTATCTGGAGAGCAGCCTAGGGTGACAACCACTGGCATCCTCCGTAGATACAGTGGAGGAGTGATGTAGTCCCAGAAGATGGGAAGTGTGGATTAGCAGGTGAAAATAAAGCTGCAATATATGAATGTTTGTTTTTGCGTTGGACCCTTTAAATCCCAGCGCCCAGGAGGGTTGTAGATCTGCAGCCCTATCTCTCTATCGGCAGGGGAATTATTCATTCAGACGTGTTCAGACAGTTCCTCTGTAGTGCTATATTTAGCCCTGTTATACCCCGACCTCCTGAATATCCTGTGTATAATCTGCTTCTCTGTGTGTTGTCTGTAAATCTGGATCCATGTCTGTTTATGGCACTCCGGTGACACGGCCCCAATGTGCCTACAAACGTTCCTTTTTGTATAT
Organism: Rana kukunoris; assembly: GCA_029574335.1. NCBI lineage: Eukaryota > Metazoa > Chordata > Amphibia > Anura > Ranidae > Rana > Rana kukunoris. Next base: position 105,887 of record JAJQKJ010000710.1, on the reverse strand, counting down.
TTAACAAGAACGGCTCACATCAACACAAGTCTCTTGTGACTCTGAAAGGGTAATTTGTGTATTTTTAGTCGGCACATATTTGGATTCAAATGTTTAACCTAAAGCTGAAATCCACAAATGACCTGTATTGTATACTTCCATTGGTCCAGCTTGGCACGGTGTTTTATATCTCATACTTGAGGGGCTGCTGGGGAAGCGGCCAATCACTGTAGTAGTTGGTGCTATTCATGTGCCTGTATTTTATAAATAAAACGACGAGGGGTCGCTGCCCTCCGGACACGGACACTGGGGGGGGGGGGGTCGCTGCCCTCCGGACACTGGGGGGGGGGGGGTCGCTGCCCTCCGGACACTGGGGGGGGGGGGGGGGGCTCGCTGCCCTCCGGACACTGGGGGGGGGGGGGTCGCTGCCCTCCGGACACTGGGGGGGGGGGGGTCGCTGCCCTCCGGACACTGGGGGGGGGGGGGTCGCTGCCCTCCGGACACTGGGGGGGGGGGGGGTCGCTGCCCTCCGGACACTGGGGGGGGGGGGTCGCTGCCCTCCGGACACTGGGGGGGGGGGGGGGGGGGTCGCTGCCCTCCGGACACTGGGGGGGGGGGGGGGGGGGGGTCGCTGCCCTCCGGACACTGGGGGGGGGGGTCGCTGCCCTCCGGACACTGGGGGGGGGGGGGGTCGCTGCCCTCCGGACACTGGGGGGGGGGGGGGGTCGCTGCCCTCCGGACACTGGGGGGGGGGGGTCGCTGCCCTCCGGACACTGGGGGGACTGGGGGGGGGGGGGGTCGCTGCCCTCCGGACACTCGGGGGGGGGGGGGGGGGGGGGGGTCGCTGCCCTCCGGACACTGGGGGGGGGGGTGTCGCTGCCCTCCGAACACTGGGGAGGGGGTGTCGCTGCCCTCCGACACTGGGGGGGTCGCTGCCCTCCGGAGACTGGGGAGGGGGGGGTCGCTGCCCTCCGAACACTGGGGAGGGGGGGTCGCTGCCCTCCGACACTGGGGGGGTCGCTGCCCTCCCCGGAGACTGGGGAGGGGGGGTGTTGCTGCCCTCCGGACACTTCTACACATGTAATTATCTCCTAAACGGTGAATATTTACAGTACCTACAGGCTTATTATACAGGGGGGGGGGGGGGAATTCATTATTTGATCCCTGCAGATTTTGTACGTTTGCACACTTACAAAGAAATTAAGTCTCTAATTGTTATCCTAGATTTATTTTAACCACCTAAGGACCCCTTCACGCCGATTATACTTTGGCAGAACGGCAACGTCATTGACCGTCGTTCCCTGATATAGTGAAAGACGATCACTGACGTCACACATCCAGTCCCGACCCCTACAGTTAGAAACGCATATGAGGTCACACTTAACCCCTTCAGCGCCGTTTAGTGGTTAACTCCTAAACTGCAGTTGTCATTTTCACAGTAATCAGTGTATTTTTATAGCACTTTTCGCTGTAAAAATTACAATGGTCCCAAAAATGTGTCAAAATTGACTGTGTCCGCCATAATGTCGCAGTCATGAAAAAAATCGCCGATCGCCCCCATTAGTAGTAATTTTTTTTAATAAAAATTTCATAAAACCATCCCATATTTTGTAAATGCTATACATTTTGCCAAACTAATTTTATAAACGTGTTTTTTTTTTTTTTTTTTTACCAAAAATATGTATTCTACCTATCGGTCTAAACTGAGGAAAAACCATCTTTTTTTTAAATCTTTTTTTTTGGGGGATATTTATTACAGCAAAAAGTAGATATTGAATTTTTTTCAAAATTTTCGCTCTATTTTTGCTTATAGCGCAAAAAATAAAAACCGTAGAGGTGATCAAATACCACCAAAAGAAAGCTCTATTTGTGGGGAAAAAAGGACGCCAATTTTGTTTGGGAGCCACGTCGCACGACTGCGCAATTGTCAGTTAAAGCGACTCAGTGCCGAATCGCAAAAAGGGGCTTGGTCCTTTACCTGCATATTGGCCATTAGTGGTTAAATGATATACAGAATATGAAGCAATTATGGTGCCGTAAACCTTTTTTTATGCAAGCATTTACAGAGCTATAAGATATTTTTTTTTTTTGTGTAGCTAAAGTAAAAAAAAAAAAAAAAAAAAACATAATTTTACTTTTTAGCTATTTTTTTCCCTTATCTGGTGATCCTGCCAAAAACACAGTTGTCCCTGGGCAGTACCCGGGCTGGACTTCTTTCCCCCCCCCCCCCTTTTTATATCTCCATTGTGTGTGGGATGAGGAGATTGGTAGTCTTCAGAAGGAAGATAACATTGTGTTTTCAGTGCAGTCCACAGATAGTTCCAAGCACATTGCATTTCTGGCAAGATCATCAGGTATTTTCTGTGCTTGCTATAAATATTTCTGGCCTGACGATAAAAAATAAAATAAAACTAATGCAGCCACCACTTCTAAGGACTGCTAAGCTGTGACAACTTTGTTTTTTGCGTTCAGTTTTTATGCACTTTGGTATGCATTCTCCTTTACGTAATGGGGGGGTCCCTGGAGGGGTCAAAATCCGAAAACCAATTTTGTTTTATATCTTTACTTTGAGTTGCATTTTACATGCGTTCATGTGCGTTGCGCTAAAATGCAGGTATGTTGTATTTTAACACGGCACCCATGTACACAGTGTGAACAAGGCACATAGAAATCTATTGTTTTCTATGAGCCTTTGCGTTGTTGATAATATATAGGTCACCATGAGCGAGCACTTGGGGCCCTTTTGCGCTATGAAGCGCATAAAAAAGGTATATGCTCTTCAAACTGCATCAAAAGCCTGTACCTCCTGTATGGAGTCTGCAGGAGCCTGGCATTACACCTGCCATCCACTGATCATGGGCGAAACGCGTTGCATGTTTCTATGCAACAATAGATGCATACTTTTTTGTTCAAAATGTGATTGTTTTCATTTTTTAAAGGTGGATTTGGCCTTTAACCACTCGCCTTCCCGCTCCTGCAGATTTACCGCGGCAGGGCGGCACAGGCAGGCTCTGTCATGTATGTATATGTTACCGAGTCTCTCCCAGTAACACATGTGGTGTGCTAACCTGGTATCCAGTGCCCAAGTATCATGTGATCGCTATGATTGGTCATAGCAAGCGCATGCCAGCCATGTAAACAACTTGTTATGAATGGCTTTCCATACAGTTGTGATCTGTGATTGGCCCAAAGCAATCACATGGTACCTGGCTACCTATACCATGTGATTAGCTTGGCCAATTGCAGATCACAAAAATAAGCAAGCTGTTAATGATAGGTTAAAGTGGTTGCTTTTTTTTTTTTCCCACAGCACTTCACTCGGCTCCATGCTACAGTCCTGACGGTCCGCGAAAGAAGGACCGTCAGGACTGTAGTTCCAGTTCCAGGTGCATCAAACACACGGCGTGCAAAGTCTGTTTCCACTTCCAGACCACCCTAGAACATATTTACTGCTACAGGGCAGTCATGCGTGTGTATATAGACGTTGTTTTGCACTGCCGCCTGCAGGGGGTGCCCGGCTTCTGCTGTGATTAATCACAGCAGAAGCTGATCAGTGGATGTCGGGCAATGGATGTCTGCCGGCACCCGCCGATCATTGGTAAAACTTGCAGAACTGAGATCTGCCTATGTAAACAAGGCAGATTGCTGTTATGACACAAGGGAAGGGATGGATTTTGTGTCCCTGCAAAGCAGGAAATAAAATCCATATCTTCCCTTGGTAAACACAGCACACACAGTACACAAAAACACTGACTAGGCACCTATTTAACCCTTCGATCGCCCTAGATGTTTAACCCCTTCTCAGCCAGTGTCATTAGTACAGTGACAGTGCATATTTTTAGCACTGATCACTATATTAGTGTCACTGGTTTCCACAAAGTGCCAGTGTCCGATTGCACACCGCAATATCGCAGTCATGCTAGAAGTTGCTGATCTCCGCCATTACAGCCAATTCACTCCTTGGCGACAAAACGCCCGGCGCACGATACGCTGGAGGGGCGAATTTCCATTGCTGTCTATGAGATGGTTCACATCTCACGCCGTACGCCTTCCGCCTGAAAAAAAGTCCCGGACCCTTTTTTTCAGGCGGCATTGGCATTCGGCCATAGACAGCAATGGAAAGGATTTGTTAAAAAAAAAAAGTTAATCGAATCGCGGCAAAATAAGCCGCGTACGCGGCGTTACTTGTCGCCTAGGTGTAAATGCAGCCTTACTAGTATAAAATAAAAATTCCATAAATATATGCTGTAACGTTGGCACAAATCAATCAATATACACTTGTGTGTTGTGTGTGTGTGTGTGTGTGTTTTTTTTTTTTTTTTTCCCCAAAAATATGTAGCACAATTAATGCAACGAAAATTTTCATTTCGGAACCAAAAATTCAGGAGGTTCTTAAAATTAACAAAATAGAAATGTGGTGTGTTTTTTTTTTTTTATTCAATTTTATATATACAGTGCGGAAAATAAGTATTTGAACACCCTGCTATTTTGCAAGTTCTCCCACTTGGAAATCATGGAGGGGTCTGAAATTGTCATCGTAGGTGCATGTCCACTGTGAGAGACATAATCCAAAAAAAAAATCCAGAAATCACAATGTATGATTTTTTTAAACTATTTATTTGTATGATACAGCTGCAAATAAGTATTTGAACACCTGAGAAAATCAATGTTAATATTTGGTACAGTAGCCTTTGTTTGCAATTACAGAGGTCAAACGTTTCTTGTAGTTTATCACCAGGTTTGCACACACTGGAGGAGGGATTTTGGCCCACTCCTCCACACAGATCTTCTCTAGATCAGTCAGGTTTCTGGGCTGTCACTGAGAAACACAGAGTTTGAGCTCCCTCCAAAGATTCTCTATTGGGTTTAGGTCTGCAGACTGGCTAGGCCACGCCAGAACCTTGATATGCTTCTTACAGAGCCACTCCTTGGTTATCCTGGCTGTGTGCTTCGGGTCATTGTCATGTTGGAAGACCCAGCCTCGACCCATCTTCAAAGCTCTAACTGAGGGAAGGAGGTTGTTGCCCAAAATCTCGCAATACATGGCCCCGGTCATCCTCCCCTCAATACAGTGCAGTCGCCCTGTCCCATGTGCAGAAAAACACCCCCAAAGCATGATGCTACCACCCCCATGCTTCACAGTAGGGATGGTGTTCTTGGGATGGTACTCATCATTCTTCTTCCTCCAAACACGGTTAGTGGAATTATGACCAAAAAGTTCTTTTTTGGTCTCATCTGACCACATGACTTTCTCCCATGACTCCTCTGGATCATCCAAATGGTCATTGGCAAACTTAAGACGGGCCTTGACATGTGCTGGTTTAAGCAGGGGAACCTTCCGTGCCATGCATGATTTCAAACCATGACGTCTTAGTGTATTACCAACAGTAACCTTGGAAACGGTGGTCCCAGCTCTTTTCAGGTCATTGACCAGCTCCTCCCGTGTAGTCCTGGGCTGATTTCTCACCTTTCTTAGGATCATTGAGACCCCACGAGGTGAGATTTTGCATGGAGCCCCAGTCCGAGGGAGATTGACAGTCATGTTTAGCTTCTTCCATTTTCTAATGATTGCTCCAACAGTGGACCTTTTTTCACCAAGCTGCTTGGCAATTTCCCCGTAGCCCTTTCCAGCCTTGTGGAGGTGTACAATTTTGTCTCTAGTGTCTTTGGACAGCTCTTTGGTCTTGGCCATGTTAGTAGTTGGATTCTTACTGATTGTATGGGGTGGACAGGTGTCTTTATGCAGCTAATGACCTCAAACAGGTGCATCTAATTTAGGATAATAAATGGAGTGGAGGTGGACATTTTAAAGGCAGACTAACAGGTCTTTGAGGGTCAGAATTCTAGCTGATAGACAGGTGTTCAAATACTTCTTTGCAGCTGTATCATACAAATAAATAGTTAAAAAATCATAAATTGTGATTTCTGGAATTTTTTTTTGATTATGTCTCTCACAGTGGACATGCACCTACGATGACAATTTCAGACCCCTCCATGATTTCCAAGTGGGAGAACTTGCAAAATAGCAGGGTGTTCAAATACTTATTTTCTGCACTGTATAATTACACAAAAGTGAGTACACACCTCACATTTTTGTCAATATTTTATTCTATCTTTACATTGTAGCAACACTGAAGAAATGACACTTTGCTACAATGTTGTGTAGTGAGTGTACAGCTTGTATAAAAGTGTAAATTTGTTGTCCCCTCAAAATAACTCAACACACAGCCATTAATGTCTAAACCGCTGGCAACAAAAGTGAGTACACCCCTAAGTCAAAATGTCCAAATTGGGCCCAAAGTGTCAATATTTTGTGTGGCCACCATTATTTTCCAGCATTGCCTTAACCCTCTTGGGCATGGAGTTCACCAGAGCTTTCAAGGTTGCCACTGAAGTCCTCTTCCACTCCTCCATGACGACATCACAGAGCTGGTGGATGTTGGAGACATTGCGCTCCTCCACCTTCCGTTTTGAGGATGCCCACAGATGGTTAATCGTCCCATGATTTTGTGCCATTCCCAATAGCAGGGATTGCAAGGGCATACTGTGATTTGCAGCGATTCCGCCTACAAAACAAGAATGCCAAGGTGTGAATGAAGCCTTTTACCACTTGCCAACCGCGGCGCGCTGATGTACGTCAGCAGAATGGCACGGGCAGGCACATTGGCGTACCAATACATCCCTTTAAATTTGCCGCGTACCTCATGAGTGCGCTTGTTTGTCCCGGGGACTCTATGTTCCTGGGCGGCCCGCGATTATGGTCGGCAAAGGCAGAACAGGGGGATGCCTTTGTAAACAAGGCATTTCCCTATTTTTGCCTTGTGATAACCGTTCCCTGGGATCCGTCATCAGTGACGTGTCGCTCGTAGCCACACCCCCTAACGGTAAGAATCTTTACTTGGTACCGACCTAACCCTTTCAGCGCCCGTGTAATTTTCACAGTAATCTGCATTTTTATAGCACTGGTGCTGTAAAAATGACAATGGTCCCAAAAATGTGTCAAGTGTCCGATGCGTTCGCCATAAAGTCGCAGTCACGATAAAAATTGCTGATCGCCGCAATAACTTTTATGTAGCGCAAAAAATCTAAATGCCACCAAAAGAAAGCTCTATTTGTGGGAAAAAAATTACATAAATTTTGTTTGGGAGCCACGCGCAATTGTCAAAGCGACGCAGTGCTGAATCGCAAAAAGTGGTCAGCTAAATGGTCCATGGCTGAAGTGGTTAATATGATTTTGGTCATTATCGGCACCTTTTTTTAGGCTACTTTCACACTGGGGCGGTACTGGCGATTTATTGCTGTTATTGCAATGCTTTGACGCTGCTTTTGGACAGTAGCTTGGCACTTTTAAACTCTGCTTATGCATCTCTTTTTAGGTGCACTTTTATGAATCGCTGCCCATTCATTCCAATGTGCAGGGGCTGTATACGCCGTTCCCACACCGCCCCAAAGATGCTGCTTGCTGGACTTTTTTCCCATTCTGTAAGTGCACGGCTCCCGTGTGAAAGCACTCGGTCTTTCACACTGGGGTGGCTTAAAGGCAGTTTTCAGGTGCTTTACAGGTGCTATTTTTACCCCTAAAATGCCTAAAAACTGCTTTAGTGTGAAAGGGGTTTTAGCGCAAGAAAAAAATGTCTCCCTTTAAATTCTATGCATGTTCTCGCACTGAAACGTCGTGGTTTTTAAAATCTTGCTTGCTGCATTTTTGGTCAGTAAAAAAAAAGCACCTCTGTTGAAATGCATTAAAAACACAGCCAGAATGCATCAGTAACGCACCCTCGTTGCCTTTTTGATGCTGTTTTTAAGTCGCATGACCTATGAAAAACGCATATTAAGCGCAGTAAAATTGCAGCAAAATCCTGTGTTTTTGGCTCAATTATCGCACCTTTTTCTCTATCTGCAAAATGGCGAAAACACAATTTTCGGCTGACCTGTTCCGGCCGCTGAAATTTCGGTGCATCCTCTAGTATTAACAGTTTATATTTACTAAAATGTATTTATTTTATTTCTGGTACTTGTATAACGCCGTCAAATTTACGCAGCGCTTTACATATACATAATAATTGCATTTCCATGTTCTTTGGGAGACCAGATATGGTGAATGCAGGCAGGGCCGATCCGCCCTATAGGCTCACTATGCAAGCCGCTTAGGGCCCCTCAAACGGCAGAGGGCCCCCCAAATTACTAGAGGCCCCGCCTGGTGAGAAGTCATTTTGGGCCCCTCAACTTGCTGGCTGCATGGGAGAAAAGGTAAGTCGTCGGCACCCCCCACTTCTCACTTTATTGCAAGATGCCATTCCCCGACAGCAGCGCCCCCCCCCCCACCCCGCTTCTCAACTTTAATGTGACATGTCATTTTTGTCAGCCCCCCCCCCCCCCGCTTCTCAACTTTAATGTGACATGTCATTTTTGTCAGCCCCCCCCCCGCTCCTCAACTTTAATGTGATATGTCATTTTGCTTAGGGCCCCATGGAGGTCAGGATCGGCACTGCATGCAGGGTCCTGAGGCCAGTAACAATTTTTGGGCGTATTGCATAGGAAGAGCACAAGTCTACTTTATTATATGGCAGGCCGTTGGCTGCATCTGACAGACCGCCGGGGGCTATGATGTCACCCCGCTACCACAGTGACCCGGTGTCCCAGCTGCACTCCAATCTCTCGCTGGAGTTATCAGGAAATGGTTAATAATTGCCTGCTCATATCCCGACCTGGCTGATCTCACTCTGACCTTTGAATGTTGGACATTTTTCCTTTTATCAAAAAAATGTTTTTCTCTGGGATCGATGTGCGGAATAAACATGCATTCTTTCTAGGCTGAGCCAAAAATAAACATGTTAAATTCTCACTTGGTTTAAAGGATATGTAAACCTTCATATCAAATTAAAAATGCCTCTATGCAGTTGGTTATGCAGAGTGGCCCCGATCCTTCTCTTCTGGGGTCCCTCCTGGCTCCGCCTCTTCTTGAGTGCCAAATCGGAGAAGTGCTCTCCCTTGGCGCGCTCTCGAGTCCTGTTGCGTCCATTGACAGACAGTGGGACTCTGCTGCGCTGCTATCAATCTATCCAATCGGGACTAGTGAGACCGGCTGGAGCGCAGGAACGATCGTGCTCAGAAAAGGGGTGCTATGGGGGGCTGGTGCACTACAAGGTTCTACACCTCCGTGCATAGAATGCATTGGAGTGGAAAAACGTAAAGCAAAACTAACTGTACATTTTTTTTTTTTTTTTTAATGCAAACAGTGTAAGTAACTAAATATGACGCTTTACAGCCTGTACAACAGAGCTCAGATTGGAAGGTGGAGAAGCAGCACAAAAGGCCAATCAGTTGTGCTTGTATACTAAGACATGCTGATAGGAGAGGGCAGAGTAATGGAACAATGGCACCAGTCTGCTGCTTCTTCTTTCACTGTCCAGTCTCAGGCTGGGACAAAACCTGTAAGTAAATACAAGAATATCCTAGAACTGGAGGGCCTCAAAGGGGGTAGAGGGGTCTCTGGTGGTAGGCGGACCCAAAAGTTGGGCTTTAAAATTTTTGGATAGTTAACATTCTAGAATTCTACTTTTCTAATGTTCATGTTCACACATTCCCAGAAAAATGCCGCTGGCTCCTCCCAGTTATGAGTCAAAGTAGCCAAACCCATCCGTCTAACTGCTAAGCCTTGCTTTAACGAAGGGTTGTGACTTGAGCCCGGTTGCAGAGTTTCCTGGATGGATATATTTTTTTGTCTGCAGTTGCTTTTGAAGAGGAACACCAAGCATTGTGCTGAGGGGGCTCTGCATTCTGCAGCGTGCACGCTTCTTAGCCTCGGGCCGGGAATGTGCGCGCACCGTCTCCCATCCAATACCATGGAGAGGCGATTAATGAGCCATTGTTGGCTGTAATCTGCAGCTTAAGCCTTTCTAAAGTGTGCATCAATACAAGTGTTTAGCCCAGATTGATCTGCATATCCCAGAGAAACAGAGGATTACAATGCGGTTTTATTCTATTCATAAAGCTCCAAAAGTGCAAAAAGGGATTTTATTATCCACTTATAGATCAATGAATGTAGACAACAAACCAGTGCAAACAATGCTGGCGAGTATCGCTCAGGACAGCAATAGAGCCGCCCACTTCCTAAGGATCGCTCACCCATGTCCTGTGTGCACTAATTAACCACCCGAGTACCAGTCTGTATATATCCCCCTCATTACCAGGCCACTGTTCAGTTCTGTAATAATTTGACTGACAATTACTCGGTCATCCAATATCCAGGTGGATAAAAATCCAATGATTTTTGCCAAGGCGTGAATGGTACCTCAAGGCCTGGCCCTTTAAATTTGCCACAGTGCGAGTGCGCGCCCCCCGCTGCGAGCTGCGTGGACTCTGTCCACTGGTGTCCTGGAGCTACAGAACAGGGAGAGCCCTATGTAAGCAAGGCCTATAACAGGGAACAGACGATCAGTGACAGCACCACCGAGAAGAATGGGGGGAAGGTGTGTTTACACACACCTCCCCGTTCTTCAGCTCCTGTGACCGATCGAGTCCGCGGGTCCCACGGGTGCGGTCACGGAGCTTCGGACTGGCACACGTGACCCACGACTGGGCTTTTAAAGGCGACGTACAGGTACGTGCCATTATGCCAATGTAAATCCGTGTTAGGCGGTCCTTAAGTGGTTAACTTTTTTTTTTTTTAATATAAGGCCCCGCAATCATTGGTAGTTGGTGCCACTTTAAATCCCTCCCCAACCTTCATTTTACATCTGTTGCGATACTCCTTGTCTGTATTAACAAACATTAAGCACTTCCCTTGCTTCATTGTGAATATAGTGTTTATACTCCTCGTGGCTGTATTTGGTTCCCAGCAACTACAAGGTACAGAGCCACTCTGATTGGTTCTGTACATTATGGCAAAGCTGTTCAAAGACTGCATGCACAGGTAGCGCATATAAAATAACTATATGTCTTGCAAGACCACTCCCTGTAGTGTTTTACATACACCAGTAGTTCTCAACCCTGTCCTCACGTACCCCCAACAGGCCATGTTTTGGGAATTTCTCTTGGATAAAATAGCTGTCCAAAATACCAAACCATTGACTGATTTAAAGCACCTGTGCAAGATAAAGGAAAACCTGCAAACATGACCTGTACTTGAGTACACGGTTGAGAACCACCGTTCTATGCCATGCTCCCAGCGGTCTAAGGGGCTGTTGTCAAGACCATCGCAGGGTCCATAATTCTGCATTTGATGTGATGCACCGCCAGAGCAAGAGATAATTCTTGAAGGAAAAATACACAATCTGTAACATTCCACTCATTTTCAGGGTGTAAAATGTCACTGTTGCAGCAGCCCCGGCATCCCCTTCATGTTGCGACAGGTCGCTGGGGATCTTCTCCCCAGATCCACTATCTCCATTAAAAAAATTAAAATCTGAATGGGAGAACAAATTATTGACTGCCTTTGTGGGTGTCGGCTTGTAGTTCTCAATGAACTACCACTGTGCTGTTGAGCGCTCTAGGTAGTTCTTAGATTCTTCCTGTCTGTGTGTAATTGGTCGCCCCTTTATGAGGTACGAGCTGACAGATACAGACAGTCTGCAGGAGTCCTGCATATCACCTGCGACCTTCTACTTTACAGGCAACCAGTAAAAAAAATTATATATTTTTAACTTGCAAAAAGATTTATTCTTATAAAAAAAATTATACATTGTTACTAGTATTATCGTTGCCATTACTATTATCGTTGCCATTACTATTATCGTTGCCATTACTATTATCGTTGCTATTACTATTATCGTTGCCATTACTATTATCGTTGCCATTACTATTATCGTTGCCATTACTATTATCGTTGCCATTACTATTATAGTTGCCATTACTATTATCGTTGCCATTACTATTATCGTTGCCATTACTATTATCGTTGCCATTACTATTATCGTTGCCATTACTATTATCGTTGCCATTACTATTATCGTTATTATTATTTTTATTGTTACTATTGTTACTATTTTTATTTTTGTTGCTATTTTTATTTTTGTTATTATTGTTGTTACTATTATTGTTACTATTATTATTGTTGCGATTTTTTTTTTTTTCATTTAAGTTTCGTGGAGCTGGGCTTCATCAGTGGATTGTTGTGTGGCAATTACTAGTAGGTTAAATGTTTCTATACAATATAACCATGATACGATTTATCTTTATATTAATCCTTGATGCCATTTATAGAGGAATGTCCTGGTACTCCGAGTCCTTTCTGCAGCACACAGATTTCTCAAGTGGCTTCCAGTATTTTTAGAATTTGCAGTAAGGAGTTTCGCATTTAGTACAATACACAGGTGTTTCATAATAAAGGTGACCTCACACTTCATAAAATGATTGGGTACAGCCGGACCCGGAATGCGGCAGCACAATGCACCGATTATCCCGGGCTATCTTAATTTTCTTTTTTTCTGGTATCCTGTTCATGGGTCTCTCCAGGAGATGTGACCATGTGTGAGCGCCAGGTTACCCGGATATTGCCTGTGTGATCCAAGCTGCTTGGATATGTGCCTGCAAGCAGCTGTTTCCTTGGGAAGTGGAGGAGACCATTCAGCAAATCTACAGCTTGTTAGCATTTTTGTTATCTGCTGATGTAGCTCAATAGCAACTCCAACCAAACGGCTAAACAAATATTTGTAATGTGTAAATAGGATCTTTTTTACTCTATAAATTAAATTTCACTGTCAGGAGTTGGTTGCAAGAGCAATACCCTACGGCTCTCCTTGCGCTGTAACATTTGGCACTTGACCCTTCACGGCAGGACGCTGACCCCTTGGTTCCCTCCCCACCACCTTTTACGGCTGGGCGCTGGCATCTTGGCCCCTTGGTTCCCCCCACCTTTACGGCTGGGCGCTGGCCCCTTGGTTCCCCCCCCTTTACGGCTGGGCGCTGGCCCCTTGGTTCCCCCCCCCCTTTACGGCTGGGCGCTGGCCCCTTGGTTCCCCCCCCCTTTACGGCTGGTCGCTGGCCCCTTGGCCCCTCCCCCTTTACGGCTGGTCGCTGGCCCCTTGGCTCCTCCCCTTTACGGCTGGGCGCTGGCCCCTTGGTTCCCCCCCCCCACCTTTACGGCTGGGCGCTGGCCCCTTGGTTCCCCCCCCCACCTTTACGGCTGGGCGCTGGCCCCTTGGTTCCCCCCCCACCTTTACGGCTGGGCGCTGGCCCCTTGGTTCCCCCCCCCACCTTTACGGCTGGGCGCTGGCCCCTTGGTTTCCCCCCCCCACCTTTACGGCTGGGCGCTGGCCCCTTGGTTTCCCCCCCCACCTTTACGGCTGGGCGCTGGCCCCTTGGTTTCCCCCCCCCACCTTTACGGCTGGGCGCTGGCCCCTTGGTTTCCCCCCCCCCACCTTTACGGCTGGGCGCTGGCCCCTTGGTTTCCCCCCCCCACCTTTACGGCTGGGCGCTGGCCCCTTGGTTCCCCCCCCCACCTTTACGGCTGGGCGCTGGCCCCTTGGTCCCCCCCCACCTTACGGCTGGGCGCTGGCCCCTTGGTCCCCCCCCCACCTTTACGGCTGGGCGCTGGCCCCTTGGTCCCCCCCCACCTTTACGGCTGGGCGCTGGCCCCTTGGTTCCCCCCCCCCACCTTTACGGCTGGGCGCTGGCCCCTTGGTTCCCCCCCCCCACCTTTACGGCTGGGCGCTGGCCCCTTGGTTCCCCCCCCACCTTTACGGCTGGGCGCTGGCCCCTTGGTTCCCCCCCCCACCTTTACGGCTGGGCGCTGGCCCCTTGGTTCCCCCCCCCACCTTTACGGCTGGGCGCTGGCCCCTTGGTTCCCCCCCCCACCTTTACGGCTGGGCGCTGGCCCCTTGGTTCCCCCCCCCCCCCTTACGGCTGGGCGCTGGCCCCTTGGTTCCCCCCCCCACCTTTACGGCTGGGCGCTGGCCCCTTGGCCCCTCCCCGCCCTCACGGCTGGGCGCTGGCCCCTTGGTTCCGCCCTCACGGCTGGGCGCTGGCCCCTTGGTTCCCCCCTCCCCACCCTCACGGCTGGGCGCTGGCCCCTTGGTTCCCCCCTCCCCACCCTCACGGCTGGGCGCTGGCCCCTTGGTTCCCCCCTCCCCACCCTCACGGCTGGGCGCTGGCCCCTTGGTTCCCCCCTCCCCACCCTCACGGCTGGGCGCTGGCCCCTTGGTTCCTCCCCGCCCTCACGGCTGGGCGCTGGCCCCTTGGTTCCCCCCCTTGGTGTCCCCCCCCCCTCATGGCAACGCACTTGACTTTTCTGCGCCAAAAGATGCCGCCACCAGGATCTTCTGCAATATACTGAAAGAAAATGGAAGTCGCATTACATAAAGGTATAATCCGTGGTGGGTGGTGCTTAAATTTTTTTTTTGGGGGGGGGGGGGAGGAGCCAAAAAATCGCTGCTGTGCATCACCCGCCCGCCACTTACCTTGTCTTGGTGGGGCATCGGGTCACGGCAGCTCTGTCTTTCATGCGCCCCATGCGTTTAGCCAATTGGGTGACAGGTAACACAGACCCGAGCACCTGATTTTGCTGAGAGGCAGTTCAGTGTTAGGAAAGCGAATTAAATCGCTTTCCTAACACACAGCTGAGTAAACAGCGAACACCCAGCATGGCGCCCGCTGTTCACGGTTTTGGACGCCTATTAAAGCCTATGGCTCTAATTGGGTGCTTCCCAAAAATACCCTGCCGCTGTAATTCAGGCGCCCCAAGAAAGGGCCAGGCACCTGACTAGGGGGTGGCAGCGGCCACTGATATAGATCTCTGTATATCTATCTTATTTTTATTTTTGAACTATTCCATGTTGTGTGGAATATCTCCTGCTCTGATCCATCGTCTGTTGCTGCCTTTGTGGTACAACCGCTAATAAAAAAAACAAGATATTCTCCAGATACCGCTCAGACATGCTTGTACCAAATCATGGATTTACATTTTTTTTTTCTTGGATTGCTTTGTCTGCTCCTGGAAAAGTCCCAGCTAATCTAACATCTATTGGAGCCTTTATGACGTCATAATACATTTTTTCTTTTTTCTTGTGTGGACGATCTTCACATCTGCTTGTGCCAGAGAATGGATTTGTGTAGCTAAAGTGAGATGATTTACAAGGGAAATTGTTGTTTGTGCAGAGCCCAGAGGAATCCATATACTGTACGCTGGTTTATCTACAAACCCTGACGTTCTGGAGGCCACATACCATGGTGCCAGGACAATAGCAAGGTTGGAATGTCTTGTAATGGCTACTGGAACATTTTTCCCTTTAAATATTTGTGCCAATATTTGTTTTGTATTTAAAGAGGCAATGCCCTCGCTGCTATTTCAGTTTTTGGTGGTGCTGGTGAAATAAAAAGGCCTAGGAGTTGACTGGATCCTTGCTGACAACTCTTAAAGGACAACTAGTATTAGGCCACGGTTATCTGGCCTTGGTCTGTAAGTGGAAGACGTTTCGTAGCTTTTCTACTTCTCAAGACACTTCAGTTCCAATCGGTGTCGGAAAGATACACCAGCATTATATGCACCTAGGTAGCATGCACCTTAAAGCGGTAGTAAAAGTCTGATTCTTTTTTTTTTTTTTTTTTTAACCTACAGGTAAGCCTATAATGAGACTTGCCTGTGGGTAAAATGAATATCTCTTAACCGATGGATAACCAACAGATGGCGCCCACACACGTTTAGTCCAATGAAAACGGTCCATCAGACCTTTCGTCGGTTTAAAAAATTTTTTTTTGCTGAAATGACTGTTTACAGGGTATAGAGGCCTAAAAGTTAACTGATTCCTTTTCAAAATGATTAAAAATAGATAAAAAAAAAATATATAGATAAAAATCAATCATATAATGTGCCTGCAGGTTAGTTTCACTTTTGAACTGGCTTCATGTTTCTGCAGAGTAGAAATAGACACACAGAACAAAAACAAACAAATCCAGGGCAGTGTTTTGTTTTTAAAATTAATCTGATTGGTTCTGGGAAGTTTTAGACACAGTAATGACAGCTTAAACCACCGTGAGAAAGCTCCCAGTATGGTGGTGATAAGGAAACAGACAAGCAGGAAGTGTGGAGAACAGAGCAGGATTACAGCAACTTCAAAGCAAAAACGAACAATAAGGACATGAAACCAGTACTGCAGTAAGGTAAAGGAAGCTATTAACTAAAAAAAAAAAAATTCCTTTAGTGATCCTTAGTGATCCTTTAACCTATCGTGTGTACGCGGCCTTAAAGCATATGTGCCGGTGATGTCACCAGCAGGTAAAAAAGAGTGAATATCTCCTAAGCCGTGCACGTTTAAAGAACAGGGAACTTGTTGTAAATTTAACCGATGGATTCCTAACTGATAGGTCAAAACCGATCGTTAAAAATCCACGCATGCTCAGAATCAAGTCGACGCATGCTTGGAAGCATTGAACTTTTTCTCAGCACGTCGTGTTTTACGTGACCGCGTTCTGACACGATCGTTTTCATTACCGATGGTGTGTAGGCACGACTGACCATCAGTCAGCTTCATCGGTTAACAGATGACAATGTTCTCATCGAGTGGACTGATCGTGTGTGCGCGGCTTTAAGGAATGGCATGCCCGTGCCGTTTTTTCAGAGCGCTGTGCCGTGGTCGTGACTTATGCGCAGGATTGACATTGTGGTTTGGCCATTCATCATGGCAGAGCCCACAAACCTTGAAGGTAGACTGGGTGAAGATGGAGGCCCTAACAGCATTGGCAGCGTGCCGCTGGAGGGCTTCGTTCTATGGTAAATATTTTATTATGTGCTAGTATGCGACGCATACTAGCACATTATGCCATTCATTGCCTTGCAGGTTTTTTTTTAATGCTGTGGTTTACTACTGCTTTTTTATATATATATATATTTTTATATATATATATATATATATATATATATATATATATATATATATATATATATATATATATATATATATATGTGTGTATATATACACACACACACACACACACACACACACACACACACACACACTGGCCTCTTTTTCTGGAGAAGTTGAACAGTTCACACCAGTGTTGTGCGTTTTACATTCGTTGCCATTAAATGCTGTAGAATGCGCATTTGATAAAATCATGTCAGACATGCAGCGAGCATATATATTTTTTTGCCCCTTACCGAAAACCCTCCTTAACCACTAGCCGACCAGCCGCCGTAAAACTACGTAATATTACGACGTCTCGCATTTCAGCCGGCGCGCACCCCCTGCTCTCCCCTGGTGCCGACACGTGAGCCCGGCAAGCGCGATCACCGTTGGGTACCCGCGATCGCTCGTTACAGAGCGAAAACCGGGAGCTGTGTGTGTAAACACACAACTCCCCGTCCTGTCGGGGAGAAATGACTGATCGCATGTTCATTCAATGTATTAACAGCGATCGGTCATTTCCCCTAGTCAGTCCCCCCCCCCCCCCTTCAGTTAAAACACACCCAGGGAACATAATTAACACCTTCCTCGCCCCCTAGTGTTAACCTCTTCTTCCCTGCCAGTGGCATTTTTACAGTAAACAATGCATTTTTATAGCACTGATCGTTATAAAAATGACAATGGTCCCAAAAATGTGTCAAGTGTCCGCCATAAGGTCGCACTACCGATAAAAATCGCTGATCACCGCCATTACTAGTAAAAAAAAAAATATTTTTTTTATAAAAATGCCATAAAACTATCCCCCTATTTTGTAGACGCTATAAGTTTTGAGCAAACCAATTAATAAACGCTTATTGCGTTATTTTATTTATTTTTTACGAAAAATATGTAGAAGAGTACGTATCGGCCTAAACGGAGGATAAAAATAGTTTTTTCTTATATATTTTGGGGTGATATTATAGCAAAATGTAAAAAATAAAACATTTTTTTTTTCAAAATTGTTACTCTATTTTTGTTTGTTGCTCAAATAAAAACCGCAAATCTCTATTTGTGGGGAAAAAAAAGGACGCCCGTTTTGTTAGGGAGGCACGTTGCACGAACGCGCAATTGTCGGTTAAAGCGACGCAGTGCCGAATCGCAAAAAGTGGCCTGGTCATTGACCAGCAAAATAGTCCCGGCTGAAGTGGTTAAAAGTACGGGTGTGACTAGGGCCTAATGTGGCGTACACACGATCAGATAATCGGACGACTTGTCGCTCGTGTATTTGTTGCATGATACCAATATCCGATTCAACCGCGCTCAAAGCTTTCTACTAAATTTATAAAAAGCTTCCTTTTTTCATTGCTACATATCGAAAGTCATGTCATGTACGTGTGACCTGTGTCGGCCACGCCCTTATGTACAACCCTGGACTCATGTACAGGCCCTCAATTTGAAATGTGAAACTCTTGATAAAAATCTGATTTTAAAGGGGTTGTAAGGTGCAGATTTTTTTTTAATAAAAATAACAAACATGTTATACTTGCCTGCTCTGTGAAAGGGTTTTTGCACAGAGCAGCCCGGATCCTCCTCTTGGATGCCCTGCCGGCTTTCCTGGCTCCTCCCCTTCATTGGGTGCCCCCATGAAGAGCCGCTTTCCAAGGGGGCACTCATGTGGGCTCTCTCCATGGATGCAGACAGCGGGACCCCGCTCCCACATCTCTGAATCTGACCGCAGTGGGAGTCAATGCCATCAATCTGTCCACTGAGATGAGACCAAGCGGGCTTGTGCACGGCGCTGGAACTTAACATGGTCTTAGTGCGTAGAATGTGAAAGCGATTTTTTTTTTTTTCGAATATCTGATCGTGTTTAAGGTGTAGGAACATTTTTGAATCTCGTCATGTAGCATTTGCCTTCCTTTCTAAGGAAAACTGGTTGTATTTGTAAAAAAAAAACTTGCCTGCGCATATATATATAAATAATGGAGGAATGTGACTGGTTTCCTCCTGGGGAAATAACTTGTGTTGCTTCTGTAATACCTTTTTGTAATATATATTTTCAATTCTGCATCTCCCTTAATGATCAGGTTGGGAATAAATGAAGCTGTATATCTGGTAATCCGCCAACCCAGTAGGAAGCAAAATATGACTCTTCCCTAAATGGGGCAATTTCCAAAGTGTGTGTGTGTGTGTGCGAGAGATATATTTGTAAAATGTAGGTGTGTATGTGCTCTGTAGGAACATGCTAGACATTGCATTTATTTTATATCAAGACAAGACATCTCTTTCCCCAGGGTCTTCTGTGAAAGCTTAAAAGCTAAATCTTGTCTAAATACATTCATCATTTGTATTCTTCCTTGCATCTCGTGTGCTCTGTGTACTTCTTACAGATCTATGAACTTTGAGACTTTCCCTCTGTGCAGGAACTTCTCGTAATAAAGACCACTCACTGCTGCTCTCTCTCCTTGTGCAGGGTGACTAGCCTTGTCTCCGCCCCCTCCGGTCGTTTTCAACAGGCAGCCTCTAGTGGGTGGGGCCTGTTGGGCACCTCCAACAGCTCTGTTCTCTGCACAGGCTATGGATGGCATAGGTCAGGGGTGTCCAAACTTTTTTCAAAGAGGGCCATATTTGATGAAGTGAACATGCGTGAGGACCAACTATTTTGCCTGAGATTCTTTGAACCAATAAAATTCAGTCTAAGCGTGTTTGTCCGAGCACTAATACACTGCCCAACAAGAATTCTCTTGCCTTTTTGGCTGTGTGTGGTGAAGAGATGAGCTCAGGCGTGTTATTTGGATATACGGTATATATTTCTTTTGTGGCCCCAACAAATCCCAGAGCACTGCTCAGGACTAAGGATGAGCTTGGGTGTGTTATTTGGATACACTGTATTTATCGACGTATAACACGCGCAGCCTCACATGTGCCACCAGTGCAGCCTCACATGTGCCACCAGTGCAGCCTCACATGTGCCACCAGTGCAGCCTCACATGTGCCACCAGTGCAGCCCCACATGTGCCACCAGTGCAGCCTCACATGTGCCACCAGTGCAGCCTCACATGTGCCACCAGTGCAGCCGTACCATTGCCACCAGTGCAGCCGTACCATTGCCACCAGTGCAGAGGGAGGGGGGCAGGACGAGTGCCGACAGATTACAAACAGGAGAATCTCTTGTTTACTCTGTGGCCTCTTTAATACAAAGTCCTCCTATAATAGAAAGAACAGTCGTCCAATCGCATCCCAGGAGACAGGACTTCCAATAGAGACGCTGCTGAGTAAACAGGAGATTCTCTTTATGTAATCTGACGGCGCTCGTCCTGCCCCTCCCTGTCCCCTCCAAGGCAGTGCCGATAAGTACGGTATATATCTTTTATGGCCCTGGGGGCCACAAACAATATATATATCCAAATCCCCAGGGGGGGGCACATTTGGCCCGTGGGCCGGACTTTGGACATGCCTGGCATAGGTGGTAATTGGGTTTCCAAAGCTGTCAGTGGGAGGAATAGTGTGCCCCATTGTTGGTATCAGTGGGAGGAACAGTCCCCCATCTATGGCATCAGTGGTATTGGTGCGAGGTTAGGTCCTCTATGGGTGCGAGGTTAGGTCCTCTATGGGTGCGAGGTTAGGCCCTCTATGGGTGCGAGGTTAGGCCCTCTATGGGTGCGAGGTTAGGCCCTCTATGGGTGCGAGGTTAGGCCCTCTATGGGTGCGAGGATAGGCCCTCTATGGGTGCGAGGATAGGCCCTCTATGGGTGCGAGGTTAGGCCCTCTATGGGTGCGAGGTTAGGCCCTCTATGGGTGCGAGGTTAGGCCCTCTATGGGTGCGAGGTTAGGCCCTCTATGGGTGCGAGGTTAGGCCCTCTATGGGTGCGAGGTTAGGCCCTCTATGGGTGCGAGGATAGGCGGGATCTAGCAGTGTGGGGTTAATGAAAGTTGCGGACAGTGGTGGCTGGTGCTCCATCGGTTGGGGGGGGGGGGGCGGCAGACGAACCTGACACCACCGCACCCACACCGCCCCCCCTCCCATAGCCAGCTCACTCACCCTGTGCAGTGGCAGCAGTTTCTCCCCCCCCTCAGTCTCCCAGTGTCCCGGGATGCGTCTCCCTGGCGGCCGTATGTCGCCTCCTCACAGGCCAATAGGATTTTATTGGCCAATAGCCAATATAGGCCAATGGCTTTTCCTTTTGGACAATCGGGAAACGGGTCTCGCACCGAGAGGAGAATCGGTGTGATAATCGCGAATTTTCATTAGCTATTGTCACACAACTGGGTGGGCTTGGGGGGGGCAGTGCTCTGTGCCCCCGTGCCCACCTTTTGGAAGCCTGTTGGCGCCTCTGGCTCTAATCACGTGCTTCAAAAAAAAAACAAATCCATGGTCTGACGACCTGGGATGCCAGACGCATGAATGGAGGAGGGTAGCTCCCATGCTCCCCTAATGAATGGGACGCCACTGGTTGCTGGTATGAGACGATTAAAAGTAACTTTTACAATGACCTAAACGTGTTGACGCCTATGGAGGATCAGTGATTGGGTTTAGATTCATTTTAACATTTGCTTAGGAAATAAACATAGGGGTGCCCAGACTTTTGCATCACTTTAGCCATAAACAAATCTAATTCACCTCCACTTAATTACAGATTCAGTCGGTTTTCATCCTGAACGAAGCGTGCAGCGCGCAGTCATTGTTCCACATAAGTGTATTAAATAAGAAAGGTTCGCCATAATTGCCTTTTCCCAGAGACTGGAGTTTTATTTGAAACCGGCCGTCCATCTTTTCGTCCAAATATGAAAAAAACTCTCTCGGGTCACAGGAGCTTGCGCTTCTTGCATAATTGAGTTTTGCTCTGACTAATGGCTCCCTTTGTAATCGCAGCGGAAGAGAAAAAGGAGACAATATAGCGCGCCAGTGATAAGCGGGATCACAAAGCCACTTTAATGAGACCGGCTTTAATGTCTTAAAGGGAACTACTATATCCACTTCGGTTCCAGGCCTTTCTGATGTTTACATGTAACAATTAGTATTTTTTGCTAGACAATTAGTTGAATATATAAATATCTTTAACGCTTTTTTTTTTTTTTTAAAGCAGATACCCTAGAGTATTCATTTTTTTTTTTAAAGAAGATATTTGAAGAAAAAATTGCAAGTGTCAGTACAAAGGTACAAGTTAGAGTGCAAGAGGTACATGTGTATAATAAATACAACATAACAAAAGTTAAAGCATAGTAAAGACCATGCTGGTTCAAAAGAGGGTCTATAGCGGGGGTCTCCAAACTTTCTAAACAAAGGGCCAGTTTATTGTTCTTCAGACTTTTGGCGGGCCGAACTGTGGTTTTGAGAATAAAAAAAGGTCCCAATGTCAGTGCGAAAAACACAATGCTCCATTGTTGGTGCCATTGGGAGGAATTTTGCCCCGTTGTTGGTGTCATTGGGAGGAATTGTGTCCTATCGCCTGTGTCATTGGGAGGAATTGTGCCCCCATTGTTGGTGTCATTGGGAGGAATTGTGCCCCCATTGTTGGTGTCATTGGGAGGAATTGTGCCCCCATTGTTGGTGTCATTGGGAGGAATTGTGCCCCATTGTTGGTGTCATTGGGAGGAATTGTGTCCCTTGACTGGGGTCAGTGAGAGGGACTTTTGCCCCAAAGTTAGTATCAGTGAATGAAATAGTGCCCCAAGGGCCACATAAAAGCAAGCAAAGGGCCGCATCTGGCCCCCGGGCCGCAGTTTGGAGAACACTGGTCTATAGCAAACATAAAGGGGAGGAGAATCCTCCATAAAGCTACACAAAGGTAGGCTGAAATTCTAGGCGTAGGCAACCTTAAAAGTAAAAAAAAAAAAAGGGGGGGGGGATGAGGACAGCGTTTACACAGGGCTCCGAACCATGCCCAAGTAATAAAAGGCAGCAGTTTGTCACCCTACTGGACAATGCACCAGAGTACTGGGAGAGTGCAGAACGGCAAGGACAACGGCCACAAACAATGTAAATTTTACTCTCCACAGGCGAAACTTCAAAAGCCTTTTGCGTGCGAGCATAGGGGGACAGGGGCACTTTTTATTTTTTTCACACTGTTGCCTTCCTTTAAAAAAAAAAAAAGGATGTAAACATCCTTTTGAAAGGTTCTCTTTATGGAGAGATCTGGGCACTTATAAACTGGAAGTGATGTCAGGTCTGTGCCGGGATACCATAACTGATGGCCAATCAAAGCTGGTCCTGCATGGGAACGCACATGTGTTCCACGCAGGGCAGTCCCAGTTCATGGAGAGCCGATGCTTCCTATTTTCCAACTATGTGGGTGCGTGTGCCTGAACACAATACAGCGCACGTTTGAGGCCGCACGCTCGCATGGATGTCAGATTGGGAGCAGCGGCTGTGTCTGTGAAGCTGCAATCCCAACTGACCATGAACTGGGACTGCCTGCATTGCAATGTACAGAACACCCATGCGTCCCCATGCAGGCAAGCATGGTTTTTGCACGGGCGTATGCTGTGAATGAGGCTTTAAAGCAGAGTTCCACCTAAATATGGAACTTACCCTTTTCGGAACCTTCCCCCCTCTGGTGTCCCATTTGGCACCTTTCAGGGGGAGGGGGGTGCAGATACCTGTATAATACAGGTACTTGCACCTACTTCCGGGAATGACTCCCATGGGAGTCACTCCACTTTGTCCCACCCCCCCCCCCCTTTCCTGCCTTCTGGTAAACACACTGGTCCCAGGAGACAGCGGGGACCACTGGGAAAGCGCTACTCGCAAATGCGCAGTAGGGAACCGGGCAGACACTGGTGGAAGGTACCACAATGTGGGTGGGATGACACTGGTGGAAGGTACCACAATGTGGGTGGGATGACACTGGTGGAAGGTACCACAATGTGGGTGGGATGACACTGGTGGAAGGTACCACAATGTGGGTGGGATGACACTGGTGGAAGGTACCACAATGTGGGTGGGATGACACTGGTGGAAGGTACCACAATGTGGGTGGGATGAATGTGGGTGGGATGACACTGGTGGAAGGTACCACAATGTGGGTGGGATGACACTGGTGGAAGGTACCACAATGTGGGTGGGATGACACTGGTGGAAGGTACCACAATGTGGGTGGGATGACACTGGTGGAAGGTACCACAATGTGGGTGGGATGACACTGGTGGAAGGTACCACAATGTGGGTGGGGTGACACTGGTGGAAGGTACCACAATGTGGGTGGGGTGACACTGGTGGAAGGTACCACAATGTGGGTGGGGTGACACTGGTGGAAGGTACCACAATGTGGGTGGGGTGACACTGGTGGAAGGTACCACAATGTGGGTGGGGTGACACTGGTGGAAGGTACCACAATGTGGGTGGGGTGACACTGGTGGAAGGTACCACAATGTGGGTGGGTACCACAATGTGGGTGGGGTGACACTGGTGGAAGGTACCACAATGTGGGTGGGGTGACACTGGTGGAAGGTACCACAATGTGGGTGGGGTGACACTGGTGGAAGGTACCACAATGTGGGTGGGGTGACACTGGTGGAAGGTACCACAATGTGGGTGGGGTGACACTGGTGGAAGGTACCACAATGTGGGTGGGGTGACACTGGTGGAAGGTACCACAATGTGGGTGGGGTGACACTGATGGAAGGTACCACAATGTGGGTGGGGTGACACTGGTGGAAGGTACCATTATGTGGGTGGGATGACACTGGTGGAAGGTACCATTATTTTGGGGGGGGGGGGGGGCTCCTGAATATTGAACACTCGGCAGACCCCTGGTGTCATATAACCTCTTTTGGCAGTTAAATTGTGTATTTGTTTTTTGTGGGGGTGCCCTATACCGTAGACCAAAAAAGGGTATCTGGAGAAAAGGGGGACAGGGATATTATGTCGGACAGTTGGGGGTGATGGAGCTAGAAGTTCTAGGTCTCTACAAAGAAAGGAATGTATCATTTGCTGCACACTGACCAGAACGCCTGTCCTAGTATGTAGTTGTGAACCTTTTTAATGAAGAATGGTCCCCATGCGGTAGTAATGTACAGTGTAATGGCGTACATCAGCCTGTGAATGGAGGCATTAGTGGGAGTAATGTCAGAATATTATAAAACCATTATTAACTCCCATTGTGATGCACAGCACTTCTATGGCGTGATCCATGGAAAGTGGGTATCATTAGATGTCTGTGCAGTGTGGATGTCTTTTATTAGGATATAATGAGGTATTAATGACTGCGCATTTGTAAGTTAGGATTGTGTAAAGATGAACTCCAACATACAGCAGTGTAAAAATCCTGTCTTTAGAACGTGCTGCACTGCACACCATATCTGCAGACTCGCAGTGTTAAAAACGTTGCCGGGACTGCACTGCCACACCACGTTGGGTTTTGGGTTGCTGACTATCTGCCGGGACGTTGGGTTGCCGGGACGTTGGGTTGCCGGGACGTTGGGTTGCCGGGACGTTGGGTTGCCGGGACGTTGGGTTGCCGGGACGTTGGGTTGCCGGGACGTTGGGTTGCCGGGACGTTGGGTTGCGCTTAGCGCTTGCTGCAATTGATGCACAGGTTTTCATTGGCCTTATTGCCCACGGACATGTACAATTTGTCTGTTACCATCGCAGTGCTGGGAGGACGCATTTTTAGGAGAAACCAGCCTATATGTTTAGAACATTAGTGATGCAAAGTTTTTCTGTAACTGGTGTTACTAAACCCACAACAGTAAAATCAGTCTCTATATGCTCTTCTCTGATCCTCCCCTTCTTCCACTGTTCCCGACATATTTCCTGATATTTACAGTACCAGGGTGCATTGCTAGAGAATATCAAGTGCAAGTGACCAGCAGAGGGCCAATCAGCGCTGTCCAGACAGAGGGTCCTGCAGTATTATAGGACAATTGTGGAGAATGAAAACTCCTCCTACAAGCTTTAACCAGACGCTGGTAGAAGGCACAAGATTGCTGTGTACTGCTGATTAAAAAAAGGTATTTGGCAGTTTATATTTACTAAAATAATTGCATTTCCATGTTCTGTGGGAGACCAGATATAGTGAATGCAGGGTCCTGGGTATAGTAAAGCTTTAACCAGTGCTGGGAGGTTGGGTTTTTAGGCAGTTAGGAGGAAGAAGACCATCTGTTCAGCACCTTGGACCATTTCTGCAAGTGATGCAAAGGTTTTCCATAACCTTCTTTTATGACAACGGCTATGTACAGTTTGCCTGTTACCATGGCAATGCTGGGGGGTTAGGGCTCTTTCACACGTCTGTTCCGTTTGTCCGTTTTTTGGACGTCCGTTAACGGACCTCAATGCTTCCCTATGGGAGCGGATCCGTTAGCGGATGATGCATCCGCTAACGTCCGCCAGATCCGCATCCGTTTTTTCGGACGGAAGAATGTCCTATTTTTCTTCCGTCCGGTCGAACGGGTCGGATGCAAACGGACAGACGGTCCGTTTCCATCCGATTCCCCATAGGGGATAGCCCTGTCCGCCTGACAGCTCAGCGGACCCCCCCGCTGAGCCATTGGACATACGGAGCGGACCGAAAAATGGACCGCTCCATGTGAAAGAGCCCTTAGGTTTTTAGGAGGTTAGGCTTTTGGAAGTTATTGGAAACAAAGAATATTACGAGTGCCACGCAGGTTTTCCATTACCTTTTATATGATGGGCTGTATAAAAATCAGTGTAGCTGCATGTGATTATTTGGGTCTGCTCTGTGTTTCAACTGCTGCTGGTTTGCCTGCTTTCGTACTTTTTGGCCCCTTTCACACAGGGCAGGGGAGGTGCGGTGACGGTATAGCGGTGCGATTTTTAGTGTCGCTATACTGTCATATTTACTGCGATATTTGGCCGATAGCGGTGCGGTTTTACCCCCTGCTAGCAGCCGAAAAAGGGTTAATACCGCCCGCAAGTTCGCCTCTGCAGAGGCACGTTGCTGGCGATCATTACCGCGGTTTTCCGTTGATTTTCAATGGGAAGGGGCGGTAAACAACCCGCTCCAAAGATGCGGCTAGCAGGACTTTTGGAGCGGTTCTACTAGCGCACTGCTTCGGTGTGAAAGCGCACTGCTTCGGGCTTTCACACTGAAGACTGCAGGGCACTATTTTTTTCAGGTGTTATTTTTTTTCAGGCGGTTTAGCGCTGCTATATCAGTGTGTCCTAGGATAGGAATAGAGGGAAATTTCTCAAACAGGGACAACCAGGGATTCCCTAGTTGTGGAAGGATTTCCTTCTCACTTCCTGTTTTGTCTATGGGGCAGGAAGTGAAGGGAAATCTCCCTAATGAGACACAGATGGCAAAAAAAATCCAGCAGAAGTTATAACCCTCTTTATCCAAAAAACGTTTTGGCGTATAGTTTTGCTTCAAAGTTGAACTAAGGCTCCATTCACACCTGAGCGACAAAATGCCTGAAGCGTGACGCTCAGATACGCTGGAGGGGAGAAATTACACTAATCTCTATGGAGATGGTTCACATCTCCACGCCGAAACGCCGATCGCGTGAAGCTAAAAAAGTCCCGGACCCTTTTTTGTCGCGCGTATTCAGGCGGCTTCGGCGTTCAGCATAGACAATACACCTGTAAAAAAGATTGGGTTTAAAACGACGCGTTTTGTCGCCGCAAATCGCTCACGCATAGGTGTGAATGCAGCCTAAATGCAAGCAGTGTAAGAACCTAAATTTGAATTCAGTATCTACTTTTTGCAGTCTGAACAGCTTGGAGAGGGAGAAGCGGCACAAAGAGCCAATCAGGTGCAGTGCAGGGGGGCATGCTGATAGGAGAGAGCAGAGTGATTGAGTTGAGCTCATCGGTTTGCTGCTGCTTCTTTCACTGTCCATTCACAGACTGGAGTCGGAAAGAGACGTAAGTGAAAGTGAAACTGCCAGCCCCCGCTTCTCCTAGACAGGGCAATGTGACCGTGGCATTGGAATTCCACTTTAATGGTTTTGTGTTGGCTGCTTTCTGAATTTTCAGTTAAGCCCATGATTGGGGAGCTGGAAATATTGTTTCCTTCCCGCAGCTGCCAGCGACAGATTAGCAGAGCGCGGAGAGGAAGCTCGCAAAGCTCGTGTTTTTTCTTCTGGAGGTGCAAATTTCGGATTAACATTTTAGCAGCGTGATCCCCGCATACTAATTATAGCAGAATGTGCTGGAACACTGTATGTGTGAGCTCTCACCGCCTGCTTTGTGCTTCGTACTTAAAGCAGAACTTCACTCAACACGGACTATTTTTGATCCTTATGTTGATAGTATTAGGAAAATATATTTAATTGTGTTCAGCCTTTTTGTTTTGTTCCTGTTTTCTGGACCTAGGCCAAAATGCCATACATCCCAGGAGTCTTCAGGAGGGGCTTTCTCGGCTAAGCGCACCTGCCTGAGCTAAGGGCAGATTGTTTCCAGGAAGCAAATGCTACATGAATCATCTGCCCTTACTCAAGAT
Organism: Rana kukunoris; assembly: GCA_029574335.1. NCBI lineage: Eukaryota > Metazoa > Chordata > Amphibia > Anura > Ranidae > Rana > Rana kukunoris. The sequence goes on along the minus strand of JAJQKJ010000710.1, from coordinate 77,686 downwards.
GGCCACAAACAGAAATGCTCGGGGTGTTTTTTCAAAGTGATTTCTCGGAAAACGAATGGGGGAGTTTGCTTTGAATATTAAATATGAATAAAATCGTGTTTTTAGGAATCTTGTCGATGGAGAAAAAAGGTTGCCGAAAATTAGGCATGAAAATGCACACTATTTTACTGTACTAATGGGGTCATGTGACTCATAAACTGCATTGTAACAGGTGTGCTTGATGCGTTCTTTCGTTCTTGCTGTGTTTTCAATGGGGCCTTGTCTTGCGCCTGCGCCCGGGGGCCTTGTCTTGCGCCCGGGGGCCTTGTCTTGCGCCTGCGCCCGGGGGCCTTGTCTTGCGCCTGCGCCCGGGGGCCTTGTCTTGCGCCCGCGCCCGGGGGCCTTGTCTTGCGCCTGCGCCCGGGGGCCTTGTCTTGCGCCCGGGGGCCTTGTCTTGCGCCCGGGGGCCTTGTCTTGCGCCCGGGGGCCTTGTCTTGCGCCCGGGGGCCTTGTCTTGCGCCCGCGGGCCTTGTCTTGCTCCCGCGCCCGCGGGCCTTGTCTTGCGCCCGGGGGCCTTGTCTTGCGCCTGCGCCCGGGGGCCTTGTCTTGCGCCCGCGCCCGGGGGCCTTGTCTTGCTCCTGCGCCCGGGGGCCGTGTCTTGCTCCTGCGCCCGGGGGCCGTGTCTTGCTCCTGCGCCCGGGGGCCGTGTCTTGCTCCTGCGCCCGGGGGCCGTGTCTTGCTCCTGCGCCCGGGGGCCGTGTCTTGCTCCTGCGCCCGGGGGCCGTGTCTTGCTCTCCGCGCCCGGGGGCCGTGTCTTGCTCCTGCGCCCGGGGGCCGTGTCTTGCTCCCTGCGCCCGGGGGCTCCTGCGCCCGGGGGCCGTGTCTTGCTCCTGCGCCCCCGTGCGCCCGGGGGCCTTGTCTGCGCCCGGGGGCCGTGCTGCCCTGCGCCCGGGGGCCGGTCTTGCTCCTGCGCCGGGGGCCGTGTCTTGCTCCTGCGCCCGGGGGCCGTGTCTTGCTCCTGCGCCCGGGGGCCGTGTCTTGTCTGCGCCCGGGGGCCGTGCTGCTCCTGCGCCCGGGGGCTCCTTGTCTTGCTGCCCGCGCCCGGGGGCCGTGTCTTGCTCCTGCGCCCGGGGGCCTTGTCTTGCTCCCTGCGCCCGGGGGCCGTGTCTTGCTCCTGCGCCCGGGGGCCGTGTCTTGCTCCTGCGCCCGGGGGCCGTGTCTTGTCTGCGCCCGGGGGCCGTGCTGCCCTGCGCCCGGGGGCCGTGTCTTGCTCCTGCGCCCGGGGGCCGTGTCTTGCTCCTGCGCCCGGGGGCCGTGTCTTGCTCCTGCGCCCGGGGGCCGTGTCTTGCTCCCGACTCAACGCATTCTATCGGTGTAATTCTGGGTCTGCTGTGTGCAATGACTTATATTGGCATGGCCTGGGTCCACTTGGTGATGTAATTTTGTAGGTCATGTGACGCGTTCTTTCGTTCTTGCTGTGTTTTCAATGAATTTCAATGGGGCCTTCTCTAGCTCTGCGCCCGGGGGCCTTCTCTAGCTCTGCGCCCGGGGGCCTTCTCTAGCTCTGCGCCGGGGGCCTTCTCGCCCGGGGGCCTTCTCTAGCTCTGCGCCCGGGGGCCTTCTCTAGCTCTGCGCCCGGGGGCCTTCTCTAGCTCTGCGCCCGGGGGCCTTCTCTAGCTCTGCGCCCGGGGGCCTTCTCTAGCTCTGCGCCCGGGGGCCTTCTCTAGCTCTGCGCCCGGGGGCCTTCTCTAGCTCTGCGCCCGGGGGACTTCTCTAGCTCTGCGCAATTTTTAAAGTGTGACATGTTGGAAAACAATTGGGCTAACTTTACTGTTTGTTTGTTTTTATCATTTTTTTTCCCCCAAATTGTGGTTGAAATACAGTGTGACATAAAATTTGTGTGAAGTTCTGCTTTAAAATGTATTTTTGTTTAAAATAATTATGTGCTCAGTAGATCACTGCAATTGCTGTAAGCGAGCATGAGGATAGCTATATGCACTAGACATTTGTTGGGGGGGCGATCTTCTTTTTTTTTTTTTTTTTTTTTTTATAAACTGCAAAATTCTTATCACTTTTGACACTCATGTTCAGCTTTCATTTTTCCCAGCCCAGGCACCACATTTCTGTGCCCTGATAAGTGGTGAATGTTCTGTGGCATGGGATAAGGGTGGCATGTTTTGTGTACTGATAAAACGCCCTCTTTTTTTTGTCACCTCTACATTCATGTGCAATTTGTATCTTCAGCCGGCACAAAGGCGCAAGTGGCACAAAGAAAAATAAAAAGCCCGATATTGGGGAAGAGGAGATGGCAGGTGCTGGCGACTGGCAAGGACTAATTGGATTTGAGATTGCTTTTGGAAATTAAATATGAAAAAAGCAAGTAGTAGGAGAAGCTGCATCAATCTTCTGTGCCGGCCCGTCCGGCGAGAGACGGGCAGGAAATACGGGCAGGAAATAGAGATGTTTTTCCCGATAATTGGAGCGGGTTTGTCATAATGAGGGATGAGCAGAATAACAGGTTGTGTATCCTAGAAAATGACAACAAAAGACTATTTATTTAATGAGGTCGTGCGCAATTAAGAGGAGCCGCCATGGTTTAACGGTAAAGAGGGAAGACGTAATTTTAAAGTTGGTAGATAAAAAGGCACCAAATGAATGCAGCTCAGTATTTAATAATATATCATAATAAAGCTGCATGATTCTGGCTAAAGTGAGAATCCTGATTTTTCTTTTTTTTTTTTGCTTGGAATAAAGATCATGATTCTTGGTGTAACCTCTTTCACATTGGGCTAATTTTTGTGTTTTTTCGTTTTTTTTTTTTTTTCATTAATTTAACAGTTTTTTCCCCAACATTTTGTATTTAAAAGACCGCTGTGCAAATACAGTGTGACATAAAATATTGCAACACCTGCCATTTTATTTTCTAGGTGTATATATATATATATATATATATATATATATATATATATATATATATATATATATATATATATATATATATATATATATAATGTGTGTGTTTGGGGGTTCTAAGTAAGTTTCTAGCAAAAAATACTGATTTTAACTTGTAGGCAACAAGTGTCAGAAAAAGGCTGTGTCTTTAAAGGGGTTTTAAAATCAATTGTCCTTTCATGCATTAAGATGGTCATCTATGTGCAGCAGCCCCCCTAACACCTACTCTCTAGCGATGTTGCAGGAATGTTTCGGCCATCCGGGACTCCTCTCATTGGCTGAGACAGCAGCGCTGCGCTATTGGCTCCCGCTGCTGTCAGCCAGCCAATGAGAATATAAATGGGGCGGGGACACAGCTTAGTGTCTGTAAGGACACGGAGATGTGACTAGATGCCGGTGCCCCCATAGCAAGCTGCTTGCTGTGGGGGCACCCAACAGGTGGGAGGCGCCAGGAGAGCCTGAGCTTCTCTGCAAATCCACTGCAACAGAGCAGGCCAGTATAACCTTTTTTACAATCACTTTAAGTGGTTATTAAAAAAAGACTTTACAATCACTTTAAGTGGTTAAACTGACCTCATTTACAGACCAAAGTTTATCCCTTTAATCTCTCAAACAGAACAATACAATCTCTCTTCTGTTGAGAAATGTTGCTGTTTTTTTTTTTGACAGCTATGAGCAGAGAATGGCTCTGCATTTGTAAGATGAATCGCTGGGTGAAGCTTGTGAGGGGTTGATTCAAGATCAGGATTTTTATTTTTTACAATTATGCAGGTCTAATATGTGTAATAGTCATATATAAACGAAAGGGGTTGTAAAGGAAACATTTCTTTCATAATAAGCATCCTTTACCTGCAGGCATTCCTCTTTTTACTTCCTCGTTGTTCGTTTTTGCTCAGAAGTTGCTCGTTTTCTTCTCTGTTCTGTTCACTTCCTGCTTGTCTGATTGTTACTGACCACCGTAAAGGGAGGCTTTACTGCGGTGGTCGGTGACGTGCTCGCCCCCTCCTGGGAACTACATCTGTGCGGCAGGACGATCTCTACGTGTTAGAGACTTCAAGGAGGTGTGAATTACTGGGGGTGCCGCAATTTATACTGGGAAATGTAGTTCTTGCATGAACGAGCACCGCAAACCAGGAAGTGAATGAGAGAACAGAAACTAGAACGCCGAAGGTGATATAGATGAAGGAATTTAATAGGTATTTACTCGTTTAACAGAATCATTACACTATTCGGTCTGTCTACCTTGCAGACATTCATTTTAGGCAAACCTTTTTTTTCCTTTACAACTCCTTTAATAAATATTTTTCTAAGGCGTCGTGCACAATTGGCATTAAATACATTTTTTAGTAGTGTTTTGACTGTTTTTTTTCCTGCCTCTAAATGCCCCTCAATGTTGGCCTAAGTGCTCACATTTGTGTTTTAGGCCCAAAGATTCCAAATCGCACTGCAATAGTGGCAAAATACACCATGCATGTTTTGGGTTTCATTTTTTAATGGCGCCCAAACATGGTGTGGTTTTGCCGTGATTTATTACGCTTGTTGCCCAAAAGAAGCTCCTGCACCTTTTGGGGGTCGTGCTTCGCGTATAATGCGGTTTGCTGTGATTCATCACGCAACAATCGCATCAAAACCGCATAGTGTTTTAGGTGCCAACATTTTTTTTTATGGCAACCAAACAGGCATGATGCGTTTTTCCACGATTGCAGTGCCATTTGGAATCCCAAATCACCAGGTGTGAACGGTGCTTAGCGGCAGAAAAAAAAAAAGACTGCTAGCATCTTGAAAAGCAACAGTGTATTGGCAGAAAAATGCTTGACATGTCTAAATGCGCATTAATGCTAGGCACACTTAAGTGTTGATTCATTTCAATAGCCAGAATAAATTATTCCGGATGTTGAAATTAACATCCAAGCTCTTGAAATGCCTAAATGTGTTTAAAAAAAAAAACATGGCTTTAGGCGCTGCTTTTCTCCTGCCCGGAAAAAGGCGTTCAAGAGAGCTGGGCAAACGCCAAGTGTGCACGAGGCCTTAAAGCAAGCGTTGTAAGTAACCTGAACTAGTCTTCATTCCAATCTCTTGCCATTCTCTGTACAGCAGAGCTTTGACTGGGTATGGTGCTCATATGTTAACAAGGAGCATGCTGTTTGTTAATGAATCACGTGAGTGCCATTTTAAAACTTTTGCTGGGACAGGAGTGGGAATTCAGTGAGTTCTCTGCGGTCTGGGTGGGGGTGCAGGATTAAACCAATGGGTGTTGGTAACTGCATTAAAGCCCAATGGCTAATATGATCGGCTCCTAGGCTCCCGATCTTGCTAAACGGCACTGGTAACGATTCTGCCTGCAATTCCGAATTGCTGTAAGATTGTGGTAAAATAGACCATGCACATTAGGGTGCCATCCAGTCTTAATGGTGCCCCAGTTGCGGAGAAAAGTTGCTCAAAGCTCGTCAAAAAAGGAGCACAAGCTTCTTTTGGGCGACAAACTTGCACAGGACAGCCCATTGAAGTGAATGGACTGCTGCTCCGTTACGCAACACATGGAAACGTGTGCAAATCGTGAGCGGGGATGCTGGTTCCCGCTATGGAAGATGTGAAAAGGGTCTAAGTACGCCTATGCAGATTGCAGTAACCAAAATGTTTCCATGTTTGTACTCCGGAAGGGATGTGACATCGTGGGTGACGTCACAGTACTTAGGGATGTGACAACTTGGGTGGCATCGCCACACTTCCTCAGGGATGTGACAACTTGGGTGACGTCACAGTACTCCTAGGGATGTGACGACGTGGGTGACGTCACAGCACTTCCTCCAGGGATGTGATGACGTGAGAGACATCACAGTACCTCCTCGGAATATAACAATTTGAAAAATATATGTAGCGCCCCTTTACTTTTAGTACGGGTACTACGCTAAAGTTAGTGGGCGAATGGGAGAGTTATTTTGCTCCCATTCATAATTGGTAAAATTGCAGGCTGCTGCTTTTTCAGGATTGTCTTTGGGTCGGTCTGCAGCACAGGGGTGAGATTACACCCCTGGGCGGAAGTTGGTGCTGGAGAGGTTCTGACGGAGCCACTTTTCCCCAGCAGCCAATTAGAGGGGTTCTTCCCTCACTGGGGAGGGTGTATATCTGTGGCATCTGCCTCGTGTTCAGGGTCGATGGTCGGTTCCTCTTCTCTGCGCGGGGTCCACGTTCCAGGTGCGGCATCCACCTTCAGGGTGTGCGCATCCCCTGCCCGCCGCTCGCGTGACCCACCTGGCCAGAACCACATGTTCTATGGAGACCCATCTGGATGTCGATGGGGGCCCCAGTGACTTACTGGGTCCCCAATCTTACTGAGAAGATTCCAGGCTATGTGCTGTTCGGTGGGGGATCGGCTTGAGGAGAACCAGGAGGCGGGTTGTCCAAGAGGGCCTGAACGAACCATCGGGGATCTGGTTACCGGAATTGACAGGTACATGACAGGCAGCTGTCAACCGGTGACCCCTTTCATTGCATTTACTGGGAGGAGTCGCTCAATCCGAATTGTTCTCTTAAAGCGGATGGTTCACCTTAAATAAATATTAAAAGCCAGCAGCAACAAATACTGCAGCTGCTGACTTTTAATATTAGGACACTTACCTGTCCTGGAGTCCAGCGGCGTCCGCAGCAGAGGATGAGCGATCGCTCATCACCCTGCTGCTCCCCCCTCCATCCACGGCGAGGGAACCAGGAAGTGAAGCGCTCCGGCTTCACTGCCCGGTTCCCTACGGCGCATGCGCGAGTCGCGCTGCGCCCGGCGATTGGCTCCCGCTGTGTGCTGGGAGCTGAGAGTTCCCAGCACACAACGGGAAAAGCCCGTCTTTTGCCCGAGACTGCGGGCCGGAAGTGGGTGCGGATACCTGTCTTTAGACAGGTATCTGCACCCCCCTCCCCCCTGAAAGGTGTCAAATGTGACACCGGAGGGGGGGAGGGTTCCGATCAGCGGATCTTCACTTTAGGGTGGAGATCCGCTTTAAGCACTAAAGTACTAGGCCTGTGGCAATGGCCCGAGCCAGGTCTGTAATAGAGACTTGTTCCTCCCAGCAACTTAAAAGTGACATTCTGGCTGCCAGGCTTATAACAAGGGTCTGTCCGGAGGCGCTTCACCCACTCTGGCGAGAGTGGCGACGAACTGTATCTACTATTACGAGAGCAGGACTGCTCTGTTTCATATCCAGGCCTGATACCGCACTGCTCTCTATCGCTTCATCAACCTCTCCTATCTCCTGTTGATGTTGGCCGTTGTTGGGTTCTGGAATAAAGCATTTGAAAACTCATCTGATGACTGGACATTTGCTCACTGCTACTACTCGCTGCTACTACCCCTAGACACACTACAATTGACTTAATCCGCCGATCCCAACAACAACCAGCGGCTCCTTCGTGGGTGAGCGCTACACATATATAAAATGTTAGGGTAGATTAAAAACTGCTAAGGTATAATGTGCGGAACCCAAATGTTTGGGGGTGGGAGGATGGCGATTAAGGCGGTAAAGACCCAGAGACTGGAGTGGGGCAAGTATAATTGGGTCAGTCACGATTAGCTAGTAGAAGACTGATTGGGCAATATAACGCATTTCTTCTTCAGCCGGGTAACGAACATAATTATAAAATAAAGTCAAAAGGGGGAAGCCTTCTTAAAGCAGCGGTCCCCAACCTTTTTGGCACCGGGGGGCAGCTGCATGGGAGAAAATTTTGCCAAGGCCTGGGGGTGGGAGGAGGTGTGTGTGGGGTAAGCAAATTTTTTTTTGCAGGCAATTTGTCGGGGGAAATGGCTGGAGTTGACTCTTCAATCATCCTTGCAGCATGGTTGATGTGGTGTAAGGATGATTGAAGTACATTATTTATATTTCATTGTAATATACAATGAAATGGTTCAACTTGCCATAATGCAGAATCGGCGGGAGCCCCTGATAGTGTCACTTGCCACGTCGCCTGCCATCAGATGTGGATTGTCACATGCCACGTTGCCTGGCAGTGCCACCAGATGTGGATTGTCACTTGCCACTGAGACTTGCCACGTCACCTGCCACCAGATGTGGATCGTCACTTGCGACATTGTCTGCCAGTGCCACCACATGTGGATTGTCACTTGCCACGTCGCCTGCCATCAGATGTGGATTGTCACATGCCACGTTGCCTGGCAGTGCCACCAGATGTGGATTGTCACTTGCCACTGAGACTTGCCACGTCACCTGCCACCAGATGTGGATCGTCACTTGCGACATTGTCTGCCAGTGCCACCACATGTGGATTGTCACTTGCCACGTCGCCTGCCATCAGATGTGGATTGTCACATGCCACGTTGCCTGGCAGTGCCACCAGATGTGGATTGTCACTTGCCACTGAGGCTTGCCACGTCACCTGCCACCAGATGTAGATTGTCACGTGCCACATTGCCAGTGCCACCACATGTGGATTGTCACTTGCCACGTCGCCTGCCAGTGCCACCACATATAGATTGCCACTGCACTAGTGGAAGCATTGATTTATTTAGCACAGAGGCAGGCCTTTGTGCAGTGGTCGGTTCTGAGTGAGGACAGGAGAGTGGAATGTCATCTCTCTGCTCCCCCGCCTCACATCTGACATTGAAGAGACCCGGCTGTGAAAGAGCGGTGATGCCGGAACACGGATAGACATGAAGTCTCACCGCCCGCTTCTCTCATCCACTCGGCTATTTTGACAGAACACGGGCTCTCATCTGCCCACCCGCCTGGCTCTCATGTGGTCCTGTGGCCCGACTGCAGAGAGGCCATGGACCTGGTGGTTGGGGAACCCTGTCTTAAAGGGCAAGTTTACCAAAACAATAAACTTGCCCATGCATTCCATCCCCAGGACATAAAAAAAAAACTGCTGAGATTTTGAATAATGTCTTACTGGTAGCCTTTAAGACTGTCTCTAAATCCTAGGTAGGTGTCAATCCCCCTCACTTCCTATCCTAGCAGGATATACCAGATATTTGCCGTGTTCTATTAGAAATCTGCTACGCATTAGAAAATGCAACTGAAGTGGCGTTCTATCGCCGCCATCTTGGTACACCCACACTTGTCCGCAGTAAGCCTACAGTCAGAAGGCGGCAAGCTGACATCTTTTTACACCCACCAAAGTCTTTCACATTTTACCAGTAAAATCAGCTTACCGTATATAGTGAAATCAGTATTTGGAAGTATGTGACATTGTTTTGATGAATTTTAAAAGCATCGGCAAGCCTGTTGATCTTGCAGGTTTGCTAATCTGCAGAACACTGCTTCCTTTAAAATTCAACATCAAAACAGTTTGACTGGTTTCAAAATCCTGTATTTCACTATATAAGCTGAATTTACTGGTAAAAATAAGTGTGAAATGCAAGACTTCGGTAGGTGCAAAAAGATGTCCGCTGCCGCCTTCTGACTGTAGGCTTACAGCGGACTAGTGCAGGTGTACCAAGATGGACAGGACGTCACTTCGTGTTGCATTTTCTGATGGGTAGCGGCTTTCTGATAGAACAGGCCGCACACACCCCTCAACTTCACAGGAACAAGCATTACTGTGGGTGAGTTGGAATGTTGCCCAGGCTTGGGAGAATAATGGAATGTTGCCTACGTAGGAGTTTTTCAGACAGACTTGGCAGAAGAATTGAATATGGCCTACCTAGGAGTTATTCAAACTGGCATGAGAGGGGAATAAAATATTGCCTGCCTAGGGTTTTTCTTTTCCAGACAGGCTTGAAAGAAGAATGGCATGTTGCCTACCTGGGAGTTTTTAAGACCGACTTAAGAGCAGAATGAAAAATGGCCTTCCCAGGTTTTTTTTTTGGCCAGGGTTAGGAGAATGGAATATGGCCCACCTAGGAGGAGAATGGAATATGGCCCACCTAGGAGGAGAATGGAATATGGCCCACCTAGGAGGAGAATGGAATATGGCCCACCTAGGAGGAGAATGGAATATGGCCCACCTAGGAGGAGAATGGAATATGGCCCACCTAGGAGGAGAATGGAATATGGCCCACCTAGGAGGAGAATGGAATATGGCCCACCTAGGAGGAGAATGGAATATGGCCCACGTTGGTTATTTTCTGACACTTGGGGGGGAGAATTGAATATTGTCTACCTAGGGCAGTGATGGCAAACCTTGACACTCCAGGGTTTTTTTTTACTACATTTCCCAGGGTGCTCATGCACTCTGTAATGTAGGTGAGCATCATGAAAAATGTAGTTCCAAAACATCTGGAGTGCCAAGGTTCCCCATCACTGACCTAGGGGGTTTCTTTGGACAGGCTTAAGAGAAGACTGGCATGTTGCCTACCTAAGAGTTTTTCGGACAGGCTTGAAAGAAGCACAGCACATGGACTACATACGCTTCTCTGCCTTTTGGCCAAGATCAAGTGTAGTATCTGTTCTTATCAGTTGCCAGGAGGTGGCGCTATGCTAACCGCCCCAGTACACGGCGAGGTGGAAAGGGATAGCAGTGGCAGATGCAGAACCTGCTGTCGTGGAGGCGAAAGCCTTCTGATGGGAACGGAGAAACATGCGGTTGAAGGTTTGGGTCCCTGGCCTGGATTTGATGCGGTTCCTAACCTAGCCAGTTTTTCGAGAGGGAACATCGACTACACTCTACTGTTAAGGGGGGGGTTCAAAGAAATTGGCTAGTACCTCTCGAATATAATTAGGTAGGGAGTGAAAGAGGCGACAGGGGAGGCTTGTATGCTCAAGCTCTTTCCCTGATCTTCCAGAGCTCTCGTTCCTTCATGGTAGGGAAGGGGGCTGTGACTGTCCGGGCGGTTGGTCAGGGTGGGTTTGAAAAGCCTATGGTGATGTGCCCCTGGAGTGGCAGTCCAGGGGTGCCGTAACTGCACTAGTGTTTTTACCGCCACTTTTGCTTTTAGGCACCTTGGTCACGTCACCATACACCCTTCTTTTACACCTACCTCTAGGGCTGGGACTTTTGGCTAGGACCAGAGGAATTTTTGATTCCTGGCCGGAGGGCCGGCCATCGTATTGTACGATGGCCACTTTTCACTCTCCTCATCTTCCTTCTCCCCCACTTTCTTTTTATTTACCCTTTGTCGCTTTTATGTATTTTTTTGTTTGGTGTCACGTTTGTCACAGTGTGAGAAGTAGGGTGCCGGTGCTCGGGCCAGCCCTGAACGTCTTGGGAGTGGGTGGACATGACCTTCTGGCTTAGTTCGCCCGCTCTCATGGGGTCTCCCTTCGGGGGAGCCCCACCTAGTACTGGGAGGGTTCTGTTTCGGCAGACCCTCCAAGGGTTGGGGTCTGTGTCGGCTTTGGCTGCTTGGACCGTGTGAGCACCTCAGTCCCCGTCTGGAGCCTAACGCCCCGGGGATCAGCGTTGGGTCCGTCGTTATGGAGGACCGATCGACGTACCAACCGTTGCACGTTTTTGTGTCACTCTTTATGTGTGTGCACATTTTTTTTGTACCGGGTGGAGTTTTTGGGTGCGTTTTGCACGCCATAGGCTTTTCAATAAAAAAAAAAACGGGACTAACTTATTTTTTTTATTTTTGAAAGAAGAAAGGAATGTCCCAACCTAGGAGGAGTTTTTTGACAGGCTTGAGAGAGGCTACGCACAGTCGAGATTTTATAGTATCTTATTCAAAACGTGAGCAATGTTTTTTAATGTAGTGGGAATGCACAGGCAATTTTACTGTAATGGTGAACTAACCCTTTTTAAGTTTCCTATGAAAGTTTTTGCTTTTAGCACTGCATCCAACCATTATCCTATCCCTAAACTTGGGCCTTTTTGTAATCTCAGTGAACATTATCTGGAGTATGCTAGAGGGCAAGTCCAATTGGACATCCTGCCAAAATACAACATACTAAAATCTTTGCTGCAAAAAGAACCTTTAAGGCCTGCGTACACGCGTACGAGAACCTCGACGGGCCAAACACATCGTTCCGCCCGTCAAGGTTCTCGCCCGGCCGTCGAAATCGTCGACAAAGGCGTCGAGCCATGGTTCTCGATGGGCCATCGAGCAAATAAAGAACCTGCTCTCTATTTTGGCTCGACGGCTTTCTCGATGGGACGCTCGGCGAAAACGTACACACGACCGAGTATCTCGGCAGAATATGGATCCCAGCGAGCTTCTCGCTGGATTCTGCCGAGGTTCTGTGTACGCGGCCTAACATTTTCCCCTCTGAATACCTTTTATCCCGTTGTACCGTGACAAATAGACACCTTAAGAAATGCTCCTGCCTGCCATGGAAAAGAACACTTGTGTTTTTTATTTTTACGCATTCTCTGCGATGGAAGCTTTTACAAGTGTTCTCTTGTGTTTTTTCTTCTCTTGGTGTTTCCCTGTTTCAGGGAACAGATCATGCAAATATGGGCTGTTTGTTCTGGCAAAGCTTCCAAATACTCAATAATCCAAGGATCTCCTGCCAGTTCTACCGGTAGCCGAGGCGAGCCATCCGTCTCTCCCTGATTCAGTTTTGCCTGGCTGTGTTGCAATTCTCACTCATTGCAGCTACAGGACAGCCATGTGAACAACTATGTTCAGGCGCTTCTGTCCGTTAAAGTGAACTTTCCCATAACTATAGGTCTGTGTGAATAAATTCTTATGTCGCAACATAAAACCATTTTACCATATATGAAACTCTAGTCCAGTGATTATAAGTAGATTATGAGACCATTTTGCTGCAGGCAAGAGGAAGCATTTGCTCAGTCTTTTCTACCTCTGTGATGATACTTTACATTGTAACTTTGTAGCAGGTCACAAGGTAAGAGGATGCAGCATCGAATGATTTGTGTTCTGCCATTTATGAACACAGGCCCCTGGATTTAAAGCGTAGATTTAGTTTTGCAGTTAAATGTCAGAAAACACCACACTATGTTTGTGTTCCCATTCGCATGGCAATTCTAACAATAGATTTGTAAAACGTTACTTCTGTTTCCAGTGGTTTGTTTGGAGCAGGTTAATAGGTTGGAAGCTTTTCTGATCAGTGTCGAAGTGCAATTAGAAGAATGAAGTTGTGGGGGGGAAACTGGTGACGTGTATTTCCATACAATTTACTATCCAAGCCTTTGATATCTTTAACACTCATCTAGTTTACAACTGATAATGAGATCTACCAGCACAGCGCAAAGAGCATTAAAGCGGAGCTCCAGCCGCGGGAATTTTTTTTTTTAAAGTCAGCAGCTACTAACAGTGTAGCTGCTGACTTTAAATAAGGACACTTACCTGTCCTAGGCGCCCGCGCTGATGGCCCCCCCCGATGCCGGTCCCACGATCGCTCCGGGTCCCGCGCCGCCATTCACACTATGGGAAACAGGCAGTGAAGCCGTACGGCTTCACTGCCCATTTCCTAGTGCGCCTGCGTGAGTCTCACGCTGGCTTGTGAATGGGCGCGCTGCTCTCTGAGAACACACACAGTTCCCAGGAAGCAGCGCGCCCCATTCACAAGGAGAAGAAGAAGAAAACACACCGCGGTTCAGGAAGAGGCAGATTACGGACTTCCGCATAGCAACAGCTATTTCGGGTGAGTATTTTTTTTTTTTTTTCAGGTTTTTTTTTTTTTTTTCAAACATTGTAAAATGTTGTTATCCTGGGTGGAGCTCCGCTTTAAGTATATAAGGTTTCCAGGCAATCCTTAACATTACATGGAGGGGGGAACTACAGATTTGGAAAAGCAAGTACAACGGTAAGCCATTTTTATTTTTATTTTTTATACTTTTGTATTGGAGCATACAAAAGTTTTTATTCCCTCTTGCAATTTTCCACATTTTCAGGTTAAAACCAAGAATGTAAATGTATTTTATTGGGATTTTATGTGATGGACCAACACAAAGTGGCTCATAATTGTGAAGTGAAAGGAAAATTATATATATATATTTTTTAAATGAATTACAAATATGTGAAGTGTGGGGTACATTTGTATTCAGCGCCCCCCTGAGTCAATACTTTGTAGAACCTCCTTTCACTGCAATTACAGCTGCAAGTCTTTTTGGGGATGTCTCTACCAGCTGTGCACATCTAGAGAGGACATTTTTGCCCATTCTTTGCAGAATATCTCAAGCTCTGTCAGATTGGATGGAGAACGTCTGTGAACAGCAATTTTCAAGTTTTGCCACAGATTCTCAATTGGATTTAGGTCTGGAACTTTGACTGGGACATTCTAACACATGAATATGCTTTGATCTAAACCATTCCATTGTAGCTCTGGCTGTATGTTTAGGGTCGTTGTCCTGCTGGAAGGTGAACCTCCGGCCCAGTCAAGTTTTTTGCAGATTCTAACAGGTTTTCTTCCAAGATTGCCCTGTATTTGGCTCCATCCATCTTCCCACCAACTGACCAGCTTCCCTGTCCCTGCTGAAGTAAAGCATCCCCACAACATGATGCTGCCACTCCGATGTTTCACGGTGGGGATGGTGTGTTCAGGGTGATGTGCAGTGTTAGTTTTCTGCCACACACGTTTTGCTCTTAGGGCAAAAAGTTAAATTTTTGGTCTCGTCCAACCATTTTTTTCCCCACGTTTTGCGGTGTCCCCCACATGGCTTCTCGCAAACGGGGATGACTTATGGCTTTTTTACAACAATGACTTTCTTCTTGCCACTCTTCTATAATAAAGACCAGATTTGTGGAGAGCAAGACTAATAGTTGTCCTGTGGACAGATTTCCCCCCCCCCCCCCCCACCCCCCTGGGCTGTGAATCTCTGCAGCTCCTCCAGAGTTCCCATGAGCCTCTTGGCTGCTTCTCTGATGAATGCTCTCCTTGCCCGGCCTGTCAGTTTAGGTGGATGGCCATGTCTTGAAAGGTTTGCAGTTGTGCCATACTCTTTCCATTTTCGGATGGTGGATTGAACAGTGCCCCGTGAGATGTTCAAAGCTTGGGATATTTTAAAACGTCTCCAACTTTATCCCTGACCTTTCTGCGGTGTTCCTTTTGGCCTTCATCAGGGCCGCCATCAGGGGGGTACAGGCAGTACACCTGTAAGGGGCCAGGGGTCCCCAGGGGCCCGGATGGGAACACCCTTTTTTTTTTAGGGGTCCGGAGGTCCCCAGGGGCCCGGAGGCCACCAGGGCCCCAGATGGCAACCCCCTCTTTTTTTTTTTTTTTTTTTATAAAGATATATTTTTTTGATTATTTTTTATATATTTTTTTTATTAAAGGGCCAATTTTTTTTTTTTTTTTATTATTTTTTTTAGAGGTCCGGGAGCCCCCAGGGGCCTGGAGGCCCCCAAGGCCCCGGATGGCAAACCCCCTTTTTTAAAATTTTTATTTTTTATAAAAAAATATATATTTGTAATATATTTTTATTTTATTTTTTATTAAAGGGCCATTTTTTTTTTAGGGGTTTGGAAGTCCCCAGGGGCCCGGAGATCCCCAGGGCTCCAGATGACAACCCCCCCCCCTTTTTTTATTAAAAAAAACATTTTTTTTATTTCATAGATAGATAGATAGATATCTCTATCAACCCTCTTCTTTTTTTTTTTTATAAAAATGTTTTACATTTTTTTTTTTTATAATCTATTTCTTTATATATATATTTATTAAAGGGCTCAGAGGTCCCCAGGGCCCCTTGTGTCAAACCCCCCTATTTTTCTAAATGTTTTTTTATTTTTGTTTATATATTTATTTTTATGAATGGGCCCAGAGGTCCCCAGGGCCCTGGAAGGCAACCCCCTTGTTTTTTTTATATATGTATTTTTTATTTTATTTTTTATTAAAGGGCCTAGAGGCCCCCAGGCTTCTTCTCAATTTGCGGGAACCCCCCCCACCTAATTTCAGGCGGCAGCACCCCCCCCCCCGTTCTCTGCTTCAGGGGGCCCATGCCCAAAATTCCTGATGGCGGCCCTGGCCTTCATGATGTGGTTTGTTCACTAAGTTTCTTTAACAAACCTCTGAGGGCTTCACAGGACAGCTGTATCTATATTGAGATAAAATTACTCACAGGTGGACACTAATTGGATGGCTTCTAGTTGCCACTAGATTTTAGTTAAAGCGTCCAGCATACTGGCGTTTTTTATCGCTGTACTTACTGTTAAATGAAGAATTTTCTTTTCTGTCCACCGCGGGTGAATGGCGCGGCTATGTCGCATCGCGCTTTCCGAAAATAGCCGATTTAGGACTCGGCTCTTTCCGGCGCTTTACGGCGCCTGAGCACAGACCTAGGAGCTGACTGCGCAGGCGCCGTATATAGCAGAGTTATATTTCTGCTTTTTTCGGAGGGCGTGACGCGCCATAGCCATAGAACTTCGGCTATATACGGCGCCTGCGCAGTCAGCTCCTAGGTCTGTGCGCAGGCGCCGGAAAGAGCAGAGTCCTAAATCAGCAATTTTCGGAAGACGTGACATAGACGCGCCATTTACCCACAGTGGACAGAAAAGATTCTTAATTTAACAGTAAGTACAGCGATAAAAAAAACAGCATCTGCTGGATGCTATGGGACAGTAGTTTTAGGGTGAACCTCCGCTTTAAGGTTATCCAGGTAAAAGGGGGCTGAATACAAATGCACTCCACACTTTTCAGATATATAAAAAAAAAATTACTGTATTTATCGACGTATAACGCGCATTTTTTACCCCTTAAAATTAGGGGAAAAACGTGGGTGCGCGTTATATGCCGATCCGTGCTGTCTGAGCCTAGCCTTTATGCGAGAGGAGCCGAGTGTGGCTGTGCCTAGCAGAGTGTAACCAAGTGTACTGCGCTCGGTATATGTCGGCGGCGGCGCTCAGAGACAGTGCGGGAGAAGCGGGGAGGACACCACCAAGGCTGCCGACGGACGCCGGATCGAACAAGGCCACCAATGGACGTCGTGCAAGACACCGACGAGGGGCATTCAAACTAAGTATTTTTTTATTTTTCCTTAGAATTCCCTTCTAGGTTTGGGGTGCACGCTTTACCCTGATAAATACAGTATTTTCCTTCCACTTCACAATTATGTGCCACATTGTGTTGGTCTATCACATAAAATCCCATCATTACGTTTTTTGGTTGTAACATGACAATGTGGAAAATTTCAAGGGATATAAATACTTTTTCAAGGCCCTGTATAGCATATGTAAACTACAATGGGATGCGTTCTAACATAAGGCCAGGAATGATATTTTGATCCAAGAGCCATTTGTAATTTAAATGAATATGGTGAGTTGAGGTAGCTGCCTCAAAATTAATAGGAGATGCAAACAAGAAAATGTGAGGGGGGGGGGGGATGCCTTGCGCTGGATAGCGGCATCTAATCTCCAGAAGTGGAGATGGAATGAATGAGTGCTGCAATCAGGGAATAGCCTCAAGACGATTCGCTCCATCGCTGATACTCCTATAAAAAGACCTTGAAATTTTCCAATTCTATTTAAAAGATCCAGGCGGAACAAATGTGGTTTATGTTGTGTATTGTAAAGTTGTGCCGCGAGGAATTCCATTCTCATGAGATTCCGGTGTCCATTCAGTAATGGAGGGGACAATATCCACTCCCCCAGCAAAAAAAAGATACGCTCATATGCATAATTACTAAACCGCATGTTTTTTTTTTTCCGATCCACTGTACCTTAGTAATCTTTTGTTACTGCCCGCTTCCTGTATATGGATTTATTGGGTAGTGTGCGGTATTCCGTCACTTCCTTGATGCAATGTCTTCTGGGAATTTTTGTCATTGTTCCCAGGAGACATCGCGAAGGTCTGTCCCGAGTTATCGCAGGATTTAAAGAGTGTAAGATTACTAAGGTTTGCCTGCCCGTGACAGTGACTTTCCGCTTAAGGGAAGGATCGGCTCTGGCGGCTCTCGGCTGCTCTAGTCCTGCAAAGGAAACTGCATTCCTGCTGTAAAAAAAGTGCAGGGACTAATTTCCCATGCGTTCCTGCAGGACTTGAGCCCTGGTTGGAAGCTTTAGTGGTGGCACATAAAATGGATTGTAAAACTGCCTGAGGAATATTGAAGAGGGGGGGTGCTACCTGTAACCTGGTGATGAATACAAAGGACATTTCCCCAGAACTTTATTTTGGTCAGTACCATTATGTATGTACAGGGCTATCTTGATGAGAGGGCACACCTAGGCACTGCCCCAGCTGCATGGGGGTTCCCTGCACTTCCCCCAAAGCAGCTAGTCCTTGAGCCCACGCTGCCCTGAAATTGGAGGCCCCATGATGGCACTGAGAGTGATAGATACACACGGGAGGCAGTCTGCCTCCTACCTACTTGGTGTTGAACTGCACTGTCATCATTGTAGGGGCCCCAGGGCATTACTTCGCCCAGACACCCATGATGCTATTAAGACGGCCCTGTGTATGTAGCGTGGAACCATTGTCGAGTTAAAGTGATACTATAGGTTTGAATATTTGCTTGCCTCCACTGTGCAGCTCGTTTTGCACAGAGTGGCCCCGATCCTCCTCTTCTGGGGTCCCTTGGCTCTTCCCTGTTTCTTATAACACCCAAGGGGGCGCTACTGAGTCCTGTATTCGGCATCCATAGTTGTCGACTATGGGTCTCAGTCCCGACCCTCGCGTCATCGGAATTAACAGCGGCGCTAGGCAATGGCTGCACTGCTATCAATCTATCCAATGAAGAGCCGAGAAGACTGCGCAAAGGAAGAGCACGTTCGACGCGGGAATTTCCAGAGCTCAGGTAAGTAAAACGGGGGGGGGGGGGGGGGGGGGGGGGGGGGGAAATCGTAAAATATTTTTTCACCTTAATGCATAGGGTGCATTAAGGTGAAAAAACATGAACCTTTACAACCCCTTTAATTTCAATCAAACCTTCAAGGAAGCTGGAAGACATCCTGTGGCGGGTATATGACACCTGCTTTTGTAACTTTTTTTCCTTAGGTACACTTGTCTGATTTTATTTTTGTTTTAATGTTGATGCCCGTGTAGTCTTCATCAGAAAATAAATGTTCAAGATCCCGCTACTACGCTGCAATGGATGTAGTAAGGGTGCTGGGGATAGAATTTGGTTAGTTGGCGTTGGTAAGGAAGGGATGTCAAGTGTAATAGTTTGTACAGAAATGTCAAAGGTAGTTAAGATCTGTGTAGAGCAGCTTTTCTCAACCATTTTACCCCAGAGGAACCCTCAAAAATTTCAGTTCTTGGGGAACTTCCCTGCTAAAACCAGTTTGAGGGTCAGTGAGAAAATGCCCCTTATGCTGGTGCCTAGTGGAAATAATTACTCCCATAGTGGTAGTCGCAAAGTCACCCTTGCAGATGGTTAAAATGGTCCTTGAAGTCATGCTGCTGACTGCCCAGTGGTTTTGGCCATGGTGCAGGCACCATCAAATGAGGGGGGGGGGGTGGGGAAATCAGACACTTCTTGAGGAACCCATTCAACCTCTGGAGGAACCCCAGGGTTCCACAGAACTCCTGGTTGAGACTGGCTGGTATAGAGCCTGTCTATGCTAGCATCCCTTTTTAGAGTTTGATTATCTAAGGCTGTATTCACATCTATGCATTTTGTGTGCATTTTGCAGATTTGCACTACATTCCATTGAACATGGTTTCCTATGGAACACGTTCTGTAGAGAAAATCTGCAAAATGTAAAAAGCACTAAAAATACATAGATGTGAATCCAGCCTTCATGGGACAAGCTTTGCTATGGCATACTTGGCAACTGTTTTGATTACGATCATTTTCTGTGCTGAATTTAAAGAGTTTCCGGCAACAGTTAAAACCAGCCAGTACGCTATGTACTTTGTGTCTGTGAATTTTGGGTGGTAATTAATCTTCTGCATCTGTAGAACATGAATGTCGCCTCAAAGGGTCAGTAGGAGGGAGGTTGGAGTATGTTTCGTAAAGTTGGTGCTTTTTAACGTTTTCCTCTTTGCTTTCAGCTTTACTAATCGCATTTAAACTTCCAAGGCAGATTTGAAGCCTAACTCTGGAAGACTTGAAAGTTTCTCTTTTCAGCTGCGCTGTGCTACTTTTTAGGTCTAGGGGGCATAGAGAAGGTTTACTTGATCCTCTGCGCTGTGCTCCTCTTAGGTCTAGGGGGCATAGAGAAGGTTTACTTGATCCTCTGCGCCGTCCTTTTAGGTCTAGGGGGCATAGAGAAGGTTTACTTGATCCTCTGCGCCGTCCTTTTAGGTCTAGGGGGCATAGAGAAGGTTTACTTGATCCTCTGTGCTGTCCTCTTAGGTCTAGGGGGCATAGAGAAGGTTTACTTGATCCTCTGCGCTGTGCTACTCTTAGGTCTAGGGGGCATAGAGAAGGTTTACTTGATCCTCTGCGCTGTCCTCTTAGGTCTAGGGGGCATAGAGAAGGTTTACTTGATCCTCTGCGCTGTCCTCTTAGGTCTAGGGGACATAGAGAAGGTTTACTTGATCCTCTGCGCTGTCCTCTTAGGTCTAGGGGGCATAGAGAAGGTTTACTTAATCCTCTGCGCTGTGCTACTCTTCGGTCTAGGGGGCATAGAGAAGGTTTACTTGATCCTCTGCGCTGTCCTCTTAGGTCTAGGGGGGTATAGAGGTTTACTTGATCCTCTGCACTGTGCTCCTCTTAGGTCTAGGGGGCATAGAGAAGGTTTACTTGATCCTCTGCGCTGTCCTCTTAGGTCTAGGGGGCATAGAGAAGGTTTACTTGACCCTCGTGCTGCTAGACCAGTTCATGCAAAATGTCTTCTCCCAATGCACTAGAAGTGCAAGGTCCAAAGGTCATCAAGGTCCATAGCGCTGCATTGGATGTGGCGGTGCCAAGGAACAGTCCACCAATGGGGCCATAGGTGTGCGCCATCTGCTGGGGGAGAGGATCATTTTAAGTAAAATGCTGGAGTTGGGCTTTAAATCTGATTGGTGGTTGAGAGGAACTTTTTGCTTTTTCATTTTTTTCCATCAGTCTTGCTGCATGTGAGAGGCAGCATGGCGGGTGTTCCAGCATCACTAGTAGCCATGATCCCCAGATTGCAAACGATGAGGAGCGAGGTGGACTGAGGTTACTTAGTACTGTTTGGCTATAAAACCAAAGTGCTAAGCAGGTAGGTCAGTGATGGCGAACATCGGCTCCCCAGATGTTTTGGAACTACATTTCCCAATGATCAAGCACTCTGTGTAGAGGAGCATTGTAACGGTATAGCTCGTGGGACCCAGAGGGTCTTGAAGGATGCGGGGTACTCCTGTTTCAGCTTCACCAATGACTCTTGTGTCTAGGGTCATCCTATGTCCACTTGGGGCATAGGATAACTGAGAAATTATATCTTGAATTACATGAGATGGGACAGTAATGATGATTCACAATGTATTGCAGGATATCTTGAAAAATTACAGGTGGTTAAATCTGAACCCAACAGGTCAATAGGACAGTGATTCATTCAGTGTGGAACATATGTAATTAAGTCTGCTACTGTCATGTAAATTAACCTTAGTTGGGCTTCTAAAGACCTGTTCATTGTGTGATGATAATTAACACTGCTTTGTGTGAATTTCTATTGATGATAGATGTGGAATGTGAGTTAGCACCCTCTAAAGGTTAGACATCTGACTTATGTTTTATTAAAGGAATGTGTATTGAATAGCAGGTGAGATAAGCTGAAGTCATAACTGCCTTGTCAGCTCTAGTAATTAACTACTTCATTACTGGGCACTTAAACCCCCTTCGTGCCCAGACCAATTTTCAGCTTTCAGCGCTGACGCATTGTGAATGACAATTGCGCGGTCATACAACACTGTACCCAAATTATAATTTTTATCATTTTTTCCCCACAAATAGAGCTTTCTTTTGGTGGTATTTGATCATCTCTGCGTTTTTTTTTTTGTTGTTTTTTTTTATTGTTTGCGCTATAAACAGAGGCAAATTTTGAAAAAAACTATTTTTTTACTTTTTGTTATAATAATATCCCAATTTAAAAAAATATATATATTTTTCCCTCAGTTTGAGCTGTATTTTACATATTTTTGTAAAAAAAAATCGCAATAAGCGTTTGATTGGTTTGCGCAAAAGTTATAGCGCCTACAAAATAGGGGATAGATTTATTATTTATTTTTTACTAGTAATGACGGAGATCTGCGATTTATTTTTTTTGTCAGGGCTGCGATATTGCGGCAGACATATCGGACACTTTTGACACAATTTTGGGACCATTCACATTTATACAGCGATCAGTGCTATAAAAATGCACTAATTACTGTATAAATGTGACTGGCAGTGAAGGGGTTAACACTAGGGGATGAGGAAGGGGTTAAATGTATTCCCTGGGTGTGTTCTAACTGCGTGGGGGGTGACTGGGGGAGGTGACCGACGCTGTGTACCTATGTACAAGGGACACAGATCGGTCTCCTCTCTCCTGACAGCACGTGGAGCTCTGTTTACACACAGAGCTCCACGTCCCTGCTGTCACCTACTGGGACTGCCGATCGCGTCTACCCGCGGACATCGCGGCCGCCAGGCACACACATCGGCTTCCCAGCGATGCGACGGCACAGTGTTTACCAGCTGCGCGCCCCCCAGCGGCGCGCACGGGTAATGCAAACAAAAGCCGTCCAAAGACGTCCACCTGGCACCTCAGGTCGGCGCTGTAGACGTCTTTTGACGATAGCGCCGACCTGAAGTGGTTAACTTGTGTAGATTCAGTGCCAGAAAGTCTACCCAAGATAATGTGCATTGGAGGCTCGTTAGTACCCATTGTATGATGATGCTGGTGGAGTGTGTCATTGTGCCTGATTACTGCAGCATGCTTTTGGTTGCTAACTGTATAAAAGCCTGAGTTTTGCCATTAAAAGCTCTATTTGTTTGAACCAGAGAACAGAGCCGTGTCTTTTTTTTTTTTCTGGGGAAAATCAATATGGATCGTGTCTGCTGGATTGTGGAGTGTCGGAAGCTGTCTTGGGTTGGTGGAATGGAATATCGTAAACGGCGGTAACCCCTGACGGTTACAAGCATCATGGGACATGTAGTTTCAAAACATCTGGGGTGCCAAGGTTTGCCATCACTGAGGTAGGCTATGCTCTGTGTAGGTATCGGTTTGAATTGTGGCTGTAGTGGACCTTTAAATGTATGAAGGGCAATTGTAAATTGCAGCAGCAAAAAAAAGCATACTTCAACCTGGCCAGGTCTGGAGCAGTTTTTTATTCCTCGTATGCCCCCCTGAATTACTTTAAATGCTGGGCACGTGCTAACCTGGACTTTGCTTATAGGTATGACATCTAAACGGCAAGATGTTTGTAGTGCCCCCTTACTTTCAGTAGGGTACTACGCTAAAGTTAGTGGGTGAATGGGAGTTATTTTGCTCCCATTCATAATTTGTTAAATTACAGGGTGCTGCTGTTCCAGAACTGTCCTGTGGGTCAGTCTGCGTTCCAGGGGTGCGATCCCACCCCTGGGCGACAGTTGGCGCTAGAGGGGTTCTGGCGGAGCCTCTTTTCCCCAGCAGCCGATTAGAGGAGTTTTCCCTCGCTGGGCTTGCTGGGGAGGGGTATATCTGTAACAGGCGCGTTGATTCTGGGTCTCTTTCTCTCTTTGCGCTGGGTCCGCGTCCCGCGTGCGGCATCCACCTTCAGGGTGCGCGCATCCACGGACCCGATCTGGCCAGGGCTGCCTGCTCCATGGAGATCCATCCAGATGTTGCAAGGGGCTCCAGTGACTTACTGGGTCCCCACCCTTACTGAGAAGATCCCAGGCTGTGTGCCGTTCGGTGGGAAATCGGCTTGAGAACCCGGAGGCAGGTTATCCAAAAGGGCTTGAACGAAACCATCGGGGATCTGGTGACCAGGATTTGACAGGTACATGACAGCTGTCAACCGGTGATCCCTTTCATTGCATTACTGGGAGAATTCGCTCAATCCGAATTGTTCTCTTGAGTACTGAAGTACCAGGCCTGTGACAGAGACCCGAGCCAAGTCTGTGACAGAGGCCTGTTCCTCCCAGCAACTTAAAAGTGACACTTCGGCTGCCAGGCTTTGGACAAAGGTCTGTCCGGAGGCACTTCACCCACTCTGGCTAGAGTGGCGGCGAACTGTTACTACTACTACTGAGAGCAGGACTGCTCTGTTTCATATCCAGGCCTGATACCGGACTGTTCTCTATTGCTTCATCAACCTCTCCTATCCCCTGTTGATGTTGGACGTTGTTGGGCCTTGGAATAAAGCATTTGAAAAACCCATCTGGTGACTGGACATTCGCTCACTGCTACTACCTCTAGACACACTACAAGGTAACTTAATACGCCAACCCCAAAACAACCAGCGGCTCCTGAATGGGGTAGCGCTACACGTTGATAAACCATGTCTTCTAATTTTGGTCCTTCATGCACATGTGCATCTTTCAGATAGCATGCATAGCTCCATTTACATTCCTGCACAGATCCTGCCCGCTGGGATGGCTATGCCGCCCAATTAAGATGTTTACATCCTGACACTCGGGAGAAGATGCCAACAAAGGACCTTGAACCATTGCAGGAGAGGTAAGTATTTCGGACTTTAGTTCCACTTTAAAGATCCTTATCTTTGTGTTTTTAAAGCTTTGTGAATTGAGCACCTTGTGTGAAAATATCTTACAATCTAAGCATCTGAAATGTGTATTGCGGTAAAAGATTGTACCATGTGGGTAGTCTGTCTTTTTTTTTATCCATCTGAACTAACCTTCTAGTGACAGTCCGCAACAGGAAATTAAAAACGGTACAGTCAGGCGAAACGGGCAAAAAAAAAAAAAAAATCCTGCCTTTTATTTATCTCTGAATGTTATTGGGGCGATCTTTCAGAGGAGAGTAATTGGAGGAAATTTTCTTTACAATAGGAAAATTTGAAGAGTTCCACTTATCGCCTGCGGTCAGCTGAGAAGGCAGAATTTCCCTAGAAACCGGAAAATGTAACTCTGCGGAATAAATATATTTATTCCCTCAATGGTGATTCTTTTCAGCGGCAGCCTGTCCTTCACAGATTGCAGAATTGCTATGTAGGTTATCTAAGGCTTGTGTGTGTTTGTTTTTTCATTCAAATTGGGCTAAACATGGAGTCCGCTGGCTGATGATGAATAGTTTATTTTTAAGCGTTTGTACATTGATAACATGGTAGGTGTGTCTAGGGGGGCCGCCATGTTTGCTTATGACTTTCACACATTGTATCCAATATTTGTGTACAACTCTGAATTTTTAATTGGGAGCAGAATGCTTTTGTCTAAGGGCATTGAGGTCTGATGGGCACCTGCTCCCAGAAACTGCCCCCCCCCCCTCTGTAAACCCCAACCTGCTAATGGTTCTTGCAGAGATGGTGCCCATTATTTAGAACGATAGGACGTGCGCACAGGGTGTGCCAGGTGTGCCTGAGCACACCAAAATCACCCTGTGCTGGGCAGATTCCCCCCTGCTGCTTGGCTGCAGAGAAAGGGACTGGGGAATCTCTGTCCCTTTGTCTTAAAAGTGAGACATCAGGGGTCTGTTTAGACTCCTGATATTTCACCAAAGGCCCCCCCCCCCCATAGGCGCACCTATAAAAATGATTGAAAAAGTAAATAAAAAATTGTATAAAAATATTATAAAAAAATACAATTGTGAAAACGTAATTGAAAAATAAACTACTGACATCTTCCACTGCTCTACCAATGTCCATTGCCCTACTGCCCTATATATTTACACACGCAAGTGTGTTTGCATTTTGGGGTGCACACCCTAATGCAATGGGCTGCGCACACCAATGTTTATAACCTGACTCTGCAAGGTGTCTACAGATTTCCTGAAAGCCAACCTCTCTGTCATTGAGGATATGAGGAACTGGTAGACAC
The DNA here is from genome assembly GCA_029574335.1 of Rana kukunoris. Lineage (NCBI taxonomy): Eukaryota > Metazoa > Chordata > Amphibia > Anura > Ranidae > Rana > Rana kukunoris. The sequence continues at coordinate 52,105 of JAJQKJ010000710.1, read as the reverse complement.
TGGCAAGGTTAAAAGCAGTGGCAGATCAAGGATATTATATATTGGACCTGCTCAGTATCTGATATGCAGCCCATATTTTTGAGGGCCTTAAATTCCAGGTTGGTTCAGGTGACTTTCTCATCTGAGGCATGTGCAGCACACATCAAAAGGCTTATTTAGGCTCCTTTCACACTGAGGTGTATTTCAGGTGTTTTAGTGCTAAAAATTGCGCATAAATAACGCCTGAAATACTCCTGCCCCAGCATTCTCAATGTGAAAGCCCGAGGCGATGCGCCGGCGGGAGTATGAAAAAATCTCCTGCAAGCAGCATCTTTGGAGCGGTGTGTATACCGCTCCTTCACCGCTCCTTCCCATTGAAATCAATGGGACAGCGTGGCTATACTGTGGCTGTAGCCATGGTTTTCGGGCGGTATTGACCCTTTTTGGGATGCTAGTGGGGGTTAAAACCTCACCGCTAGCGGCCGAATATCGCGGGAAATACAACGGTATATCGGCACTAAAAAACGTGCCGCTATACCGCCAGCACACCTCATGCACCCAGTGTGAAAGGGGCCTTAGAGTAGAACTGCAAAACCTTTTTTTTTTTTTTTCTCTTCATAAGGGAGGTTTTATAACCCTCTATGCAATCTGTATCGCATTATGGAAAATCTCCTTCAGATCCTGTCCCTTAATGCCCTTTTCACACTGGGGTGGTGGGTGCGTCGGTGGTAAAGCACCGCTATTTTTAGCGGTGCTTTACCGCCAAGTTTGCGGTGCTATTAGAAAAATCTCCCTCTAGCAATTGTTTTACCCCCCCCCCCCCCCGCTAGCGGCAGAGAAAGGGTTTAAAACCACCTCAAAGCGTCTCTGCAGTGGCGCTTTGACAGCGGTATAGCCGCGCTGCCCATTAATTTCAATGGGCAGGAGTGGTATACGCACCGCTCATTCACCACTCAAACGATGCTGCCAGCAGGACTTTTTTTTTTTTTACCATTGGAGACAGCAGGGTCCCCCAGGCCTTGCCAGCAGGGTCCCCCAGGCCTTGCCAGCAGGGTCCCCCAGGCCTTGCCAGCAGGGTCCCCCAGGCCTTGCCAGCAGGGTCCCCCAGGCCTTGCCAGCAGGGTCCCCCAGGCCTTGCCAGCAGGGTCCCCCAGGCCTGCACCACATGGTCGTTGAGGCGTTGACAAGCTGGACTGTATGGGAGAAACCCAAAGTTTGAGATTTTCTTACACACTCTGTGATGATCGTAAACGGGACATAGGGGTAAAAGGTGTAAATCCCCAGGCCTGCCCCGCAGGGTCGCTGAGGCCTGCCCCGCAGGGTCGCTGAGGCCTGCCCCGCAGGGTCGCTGAGGCCTGCCCCGCAGGGTCGCTGAGGCCTGCCCCGCAGGGTCGCTGAGGCCTGCCCCGCAGGGTCGCTGAGGCCTGCCCCGCAGGGTCGCTGAGGCCTGCCCCGCAGGGTCGCTGAGGCCTGCCCCGCAGGGTCGCTGAGGCCTGCCCCGCAGGGTCGCTGAGGCCTGCCCCGCAGGGTCGCTGAGGCCTGCCCCGCAGGGTCGCTGAGGCCTGCCTCGCAGGGTCGCTGAGGCCTGCCCCGCAGGGTCGTTGAGGCGTTGAGAAGCTGGACTGTATGTGATGTCTGGAGCAATCATATTTTGCTATGAGTGACGTCATTGGAGTGTGGTTGGCTTTCTTGGTGCAGTTACACTTATCCCTATTTTATACCCACCTGAACCTTGAGCTGGACCCCTGAATGCTCAGTTTTGTGGAGAGTTCATACTCCATGCACCAGCCTTAAGCACAACTGGTCATTTCTGACCAACAGTTTGTCGTTTTGTGCCCTGGCTGACCAGAACCCACATTCCGCGGAGATCCTGCACAAGCCTGAATGCCATCTTTTTGCCTTGAGAAAAAGACAAAATACAGTAATGGAACAACTTGATCACCCGAGAGACTTCCAGGAAACTAATGTGGGCTGAGTAGGTTTCTAAATGTTGTTCCTGTTAATATTTCACAAGAGAACGGCCGCGGCCGGTCAGGAGGATGGTACAGCTGGGAGTATTACACGCAGCGCTACACGAGGCAGCGTCTCCACAGGGAGTGAGTCACTTGGATCTGACTACATGTGATGACAGACAGCCGCGAGCTTTGGGACAATGACACGACTATCGATCGGGAGCGAGAGCTGGAGCGGAAAAGTCTGTTTTTCCACATCACCTGCCCCGACACGGAGAGAGAATAAAGGAGTGCAGGAGGCAATAACCACCTATGTCACTCTGTATGTCACCATCTCTATATATACTGTGTATACACTGATCAGCCATAGCACTATGACCACTGACTGCTGAATCAAGTAACCTTGGAAGAGGGTGGGATATATTTTGTAAGCAAGTGAACATGTTGTCTCTGAAGTTGTTTGTTGAAAACCGAAAAAAAATGGACAAAAGGATTTGAACCACTTTGAAAGGCCAACTTGTCATGTCTAGACTAGAGCGACCCCAAAACCGCTGCTCTTGCGGGTTGTTCGTGGGCTACAAAAAGTTGTCCCAGGAAGGAAAACCAGTGAACCCAAGACAGGGGGATGGGCGGCCAAGGTTTATAGATGCACGTGAGGGATTAAGGCCGGCCTATGTGTTCTGATGGATCTACTGTAACTCGAATTGCTGAAAAGTCGATGCTGGTTCCCAAAGAAAGGTGTCAGAAAAGACAGTGCATCACAGTCCCCCAACCTCTCCCCTCCGTTCTGTTACCCCACCTCTCCCCTCCGTTCTGTTACCCCACCTCTCCCCTCCGTTCTGTGTCCCCCACCTCTCCCCTCCGTTCTGTGTCCCCCACCTCTCCCCTCCGTTCTGTGACCCCACCTCTCCCCTCCGTTCTGTGACCCCACCTCTCCCCTCCGTTCTGTGACCCCACCTCTCCCCTCCGTTCTGTGACCCCACCTCTCCCCTCCGTTCTGTGACCCCACCTCTCCCCTCCGTTCTGTGACCCCACCTCTCCCCTCCGTTCTGTGACCCCACCTCTCCCCTCCGTTCTGTGACCCCACCTCTCCCCTCCGTTCTGTGGCCCCACCTCTCCCCTCCGTTCTGTGGCCCCACCTCTCCCCTCCGTTCTGTGGCCCCACCTCTCCCCTCCGTTCTGTGGCCCCACCTCTCCCCTCCGTTCTGTGGCCCCACCTCTCCCCTCCGTTCTGTGGCCCCACCTCTCCCCTCCGTTCTGTGGCCCCACCTCTCCCCTCCGTTCTGTGGCCCCCACCTCTCCCCTCCGTTCTGTGGCCCCACCTCTCCCCTCCGTTCTGTGGCCCCACCTCTCCCCTCCGTTCTGTGGCCCCACCTCTCCCCTCCGTTCTGTGTCCCCCACCTCTCCCCTCCGTTCTGTGTCCCCCACCTCTCCCCTCCGTTCTGTGTCCCCCACCTCTCCCCTCCGTTCTGTGGCCCCACCTCTCCCCTCCGTTCTGTGACCCCACCTCTCCCCTCCGTTCTGTATCCCCACCTCTCCCCCTCCGTTCTGTGACCCCACCTCTCCCCCTCCTTCTGTTTACCCCACCTCTCCCCCTCCGTTCTGTTTACCCCACCTCTCCCCCTCTGTTCACTCTGTGTCCCCACCTCTCCCCCTCTGTTCACTCTGTGTCCCCACCTCTCCCCCTCTGTTCTCTCTCTCTCTCTCTCTGTCTGTGTCCCCACCTCTCCCCCTCTGTTCTCTCTCTCTCTGTCCCTCTCTCTCCTCTCTCTGTCTCTCTCTCTCTCTCTGTCTCTCTCTCTCTCTCTCTCTCTCTCTGTCTCTCTCTCTCTCTCTCTCTGTCTCTCTCTCTCTCTCTCTCTCTCTCTCTCTCTCTCTCTCTCTCTCTCTCTCTCTCTCTCTCTCTCTCTCTGTGGCCCCACCTCTCCCCTCGGTTCTCTGTGTCTGTGCCTCTGTGTCTGTCTGTCTCTCTCTCTCTCCCCTCTGTTCTCTCTCTCTCTCTCTCTCTCTCTGTGTCCCCACCTCTCCCCTCTGTTCTCTCTCTCTCTCTCTCTCTCTCTCTCTCTCTGTCTGTTTCCCCACCTCTCCCCTCTGTTCTCTCTCTCTGTGTCCCCACCTCTCCCCTCGGTTGTCTGTGTCTGTGTCTCTGTCTCTCTCTCTCTCTCTGTCTCCCCCCCACCTCTCCTCTCCGTTCTCTCACCCCCTCCAGTGGGGACAAGGACAACAGAGGATCTGTCCCTTGCGGGTAGAATTGTTAGAAATTGGGAACACAGCGGCTGAATTATTATCTTTTGCCTTTCAGCGCTGAGATCCTGGGATTGATCCATTATACATATTTATGTGTTTTTTTTCCCCCTCATTCCCGGAAAATGCTGGTAGGTTACTGCTCCCTCTCCCCAGATGTATGTATATGTGTGTTGGACAAAGTGAAGTGTCAGCTCTTCGGGGGCAGGGGTGATGTTTGCTGACCTTTTTGCGAATAGCTGCTGATGGACAATGATTGCTAATAGAGAAGAAAAGTCCTTTTTTTAAACGTGGAGCAGCTGCGTCCCGGTCCCTGGGGACTGCCAATCATTTACAGTAAAAGCTAATGTAAAGGCGGACGAGCAGGGAATGTTTGTGCCGTTAGGTATTGCAGCCATGGTCGGCACGCCTAATTAGCGAGCTCGTGCTGGTGTTGACGGAAGCGCACAGCTGCAACATGTAACTTCAACGCCCTCCACGTGCTCATCAGTGCAAACCTTACTACACCTCGTTTGTTCATACATGGGGGGAATTCTTCCAATGAGGAGCTGACCCAGAGCCGCGATGTTCTATGCGCAGGATGCAAGGACCAGGGGTTAGCAGGTGTGCCTTGCAGCACCGAGGTCCTTGGTTGCAATCCCTGCCATGACACTAGCTGCATGGAGTTTGCATTTTCTCCCTGTGCTTGAGTGGGTTTCCTCCTATTCTACAAAGTGGCCCTAGTATGTGAGATAGGGACATTATTAGATTGTAATCTCCTTAACCACTTAAAGCGGGGGTTCACTCTAAAAAAAATTCTAACATTACATTGAGCCGAGTTGTGAGAATGAAATTATGTTGGCCTTCTTTTTTTATTTTCTTGCCGTACATACCGTTCTATCTATATTTTCACCGCGGCTTCCGGGTAGGTAATACTGCGGGACTGGGCGTTCCTATTCATATGCTAATTGATAGACATGCTTCCCACCGGTGCATACAGTGCGTCACGAGTTGCCGAAAAGCCAAACATCGGTGCGCAGGCACCGTATAGAGCCGGCTCGCAGTCCGGCTTCTTTCGGCAACTCGTGACGCGCCGGTGGGAAGACTAAGACTGTTTTTTTTGCTAGAAAATTACTTAAAACCCCCAAACATTATATATATTTTTTCTTACAACCTAGAGCAGGGGTCTCCAAACTGCGGCCCTTTGCGTACCTTAAAGCGGAGCTCCAGCCACGGTAAAAACATTTTTTAAAGTCAGCAGCTACTACTAACAGTGTAGCTGCTGACTTTAAATAAAGACACTTACCTGTCCTAGGCGCCCGCGCTGATGGGCCCCCCGATGCCGGTCCCACGATCGCTCCGGGTCCCGCGCCGCCATTCACAATATGGGAAACAGGCAGTGAAGCCGTACGGCTTCACTGCCCGTTTCCTACTGCGCCTCCGCGAGTCTCACGCTGGCTTGTGAATGGGCGCGCTGCTCTCTGAGAACACACACAGTTCCCAGAAAGCAGCGCGCCCATTCACAAGGAGAAGGAGAAGAAGAAAACACACCGCGGATTAGGAAGAGGCAGATTACGGACTTCCGCATAGCAACAGCTATTTCGGGTGAGTAATTTTTTTTTTTTTTTTTTTCAGGTTTTTTTTTTTTTTTTTTTTTCAAACAACATTGTAAAATGTTGTTATACTGGGTGGAGCTCCGCTTTAATGCGGCCCTTGGGACACTATTCCATCCAACTCCACTGGGGCATAATTCTAGTTGCTGACAACAATAGGGCACTGCTCCTCCAACTATCACCATCAATTCTTTCCATTGACTCGATGGGGCAATAATCCTCCCACTGACACCAAAAATATAGTAGTATTTACTCCCACTGGACATTTTCTTCTCCCAATGACCCTAGTCTGGCCCCCCTAAATTCTGAAGGACCGTAAACTGGCCCTTTAGTTTAGAAAGTTTGTAGACCGCTGCCCTAGAGAATAAAATGGCGCTCATTGCAGTACTTTTTGTCACATCGTATTTGCGCAGCGGTCTTACAAGCGCACTTTTTTTGGAAAAAAAATCACTTTTTTGAATTAAAACAATAATTTTGCCCTTTTTTTTTTATATATTGTGAAAGATAATGTTACGCCGAGTAAAATGATACCCAACATGTCATGCTTAAAAATTGCGCCCGCTCGTGGAATTTTACCCATAAAAATCTCAATAGGCGACGTTTAAAAAATTCTATAGGTTGTATCTTTTGAGCTACAGAGGAGGTCTAGTGCTAGAATTATTTCTCTCGCTCTAACGATCGCGGTGATATCTCACTTGTGTAGTTTGGACACCGTTTTCATATGCGGCAGCTACTCACGTATGCGTTAGCTTCTGCGCGCAAGCTCGTCGGGACAGGGCACTTAAAAAAAAAAAAAAAATTGGTTTTCTAATTTTATTTTTATTTTATTATTTTTACACTGAAAAAAAAGTTAACATCTCTTGTAATAGAAAAAAGCATGACAGGTCCTCTTAAATATGAGATTTGGAGTCAAAAAGACCTCACATCTCATATTTAGACTTTAATGCAAAAAAAAGGAACATTTTGTCATTTGAAAAAATTACATTTAAAACATTTTGCTTTAAGAAGCATGGGGGGTACTGACGTTTTGATGTCACTTCCGCCCTGCTATGCTATGGGGACGGGTGGGGGCCATCTTGCCCTCACTCGCATGCCCGCGCAGCACGAGAGAGGACCCGATCGCGTACCGGAGCCGTCGGTAGCGGCTGAGGGCGCGGGAGGGGGGGGCCCTCTCCCGCCCCGATAACGGTGATCTTGCGGCGAATCCGCCGCAGAGACCATGTTATCCTTTACAGCAGTGGTCATGAACCTTGTCCTGCAGGGCCCACTAAGGCCTCTTACACACACATCAGTTTTTCTTCAGGTTTTTCTTTTCAGTTTACCAAAACTATGTAGTACAAGGGCCTGCCTGATTGCATACAAATTGAGACTCTTGAGGTTTGACCTCATATTAGATGGATTTGGTAAACTGAAAAGAAAAACCTGAAGAAAAACTGATGTGTGTGTACGCGGCCTAACAGGCCAGGTTTGCAAGATAACTGAAATACATGACAGGTGATATCATTTGCTGCTCAGTGATTGCAGTATTCCAGTCTGCATCTCCTCAAGGTAATACATAAAACCTGGCCTGTTAGTGGGCCCTGCAGGAATGGTTGATGACCACTGGTTTACAGGACCGCTCACACTAAAGATGGATATCTCGCTTGTGGCAGCAGCTGCTGCCGTTACCGAGATATCCATCTTTAAAAAAAGGACGTATATCTGCGTAAACGGGTCCTTACGGGGACTGATGTGAATTTGCAATTTGTAATGCACCGAGTACATTGTCGGTGCAATTTTAATAAATGTAATAAGATGTACAAAGACTGGCAAAACTGTTCACTGCTGCAGAAGACTGCATACAATGTGTAGGACGGTGGATCTGAGGGCACATCGGATCTTAAAACTAAGCAGTTACTAGGAGAGAAATGGGACTTGGTTGAAATCTCGGAAGTGGACCTAGCATCGGATGAGTTCCATTTTAAAGCCCAAAAGCGGCAGTTTACCAATTCTTGGATGTGACGGCAGCATTATTTTATTTTGGCTTTTTTCCTTCTATTTTTACCTGCTGATCCAGCTAATAAATCTGTTGTTTTTTTAAAAGAACAAGCTCTCCATCAGAGGGTATTCATGTACATGGATTAGACAAACCATTTGCCACTTACAATGATCAGCTATTATTTAGTAAAACCTTTTTATCCCAAAAGCAGAATTTTTTTGTGCTGTAACCAATTATGTGTGAGCTGGAGTTTGGCGATATATATATATATATATAATAACCACTTGCCGACCACCCGCTGCAGATGTACTGTGGCAAGGTGGCCTGGCTGCGCAAATCTTCGTACCAGTATGGCGATTCATGCGCTAGCATCAATTTGCCAGCGGGGGAGCCCATCGGCAGGTTTGGCACTATGGCCGCCCACGATCGTTTCCCCGCAGACACAGAGCGGGGATCTGCCAAAGTAAACACGGCAGATTCCTGCACTGTCGGGGGATTCCTGTTCTGTCAGGGGATGACACTGAGATTTTCCATGCAGTTAGTAATCACATCATATACCCCAGTTGAAGTCTATTTCAGACGAAACCGGTCGGGTTGCAGATTCTATGCCAATCTCCACTGCATTTGAAACACTCTTGTCTTCCATCAAAGGGGGAGAATTGCTGTTTTTGTCCTTTTATTCATTTATTTTGTTATGATTCTACACGTGTGTGGTTTTTTAATATTTTTTGTCTGATTCCTATCACATTGTGTGTGACTTTGGACTGCTTTTAATTAAAACCCAACTTTTTTACGCTATGAGGAGCCTTTGTTCCCTTTTTCTTTTCTATTTTTGCGCTTGAGAGTTACTGCTGTGCACTACCCTAGTGTGAAATTCCAACTTGTGGACACAGACGCACCCTGGGAAACCACCCACACCTAGGACTACAAACTTGGTGTTGTCCGGATCGGACAATCGGTCTGTGAAAGCTCTAAAGACCCCCCGCCATATGGTGTGATGAGGGTCCACCCTATCCGGTAAGGTTACCCATCTATATTTGTGCAAAGTGTGGAGAATATTGCTTGAACTACATACTGCATCCAAGTGGATCTTGAAGGAAGACTTACGTGTCACTCCCACTAGATGCTGGGATTAAAATCCTTATGTTCAGTGACCCCGCAATATACACAGAGGATTTTTTGTACCATAGACACTCTCTTGTCGCAGGACTTTTTCTGATTAGTCACATGATTGATATATTTTTGTGTTATCTGTTGGCTCATATTTTTGCCTTTTATTTATAGGAAGTCACTTATCACTGATTTATCACATACCTTTGATTGTTCTTCCCAATGTTGGTCCGGACTGATTGATTTGATTATCTATTAGTCTTCAGGACATACATAAGGACCACCCTAAGGTCGATATAATTCCTTTTAGTGTGAATGCTTTCACATCCCCACAAGGAGAAAAATTATTTTCTGACTGGAATGGTTGGATTATTATTATTTTTTCATACCATATAGGGTACACCTTGCAAGTGACCCCCTTATTATCCACTTATAGGAGTTCACATATCACTGATTTATCACTTACCTTTTTTTTCCTAATGTGGGCCCGGACTGATTGATTTGATTATCTACTAGTCCCAAGGACATACATGGGGATCACCCTAAGGTTGATATAATTTTTCATTTTTTTATATTTTTTAGTGTGAATGTTTTCACATTTTCACAAGGAGAAAAAGTAGTCTCTGACTGGCAAGGTTTGATTACTATTTCTCACATCACATGGGGACACCTTGCAAGTGACCCCCTTATTAGCGCTACACTTTTCACTCAGTGAACACATTTACCCCCCTTGATCGCCCCTGATGTTAACCCCTTTCATGACAGTGTCATTAGTTCAATAGCAGTTACATTAATTACTGTAGTGATGACCTTGGTTGGCAAAAAGTGGCAAGTGTCAGCTACGTGTCCCATCTGTCCGCTACAATGTAGCAGTCCCGCTAAAATCCACTGATTGCCACCATTACTAGTTAAATAAAAATAATAAAAATACCATAAATCGATTGCCTATTTTGTAGACAAGAACTTTTTGCAAAAAATAAAAACCGTAGAGGCCATCAAATACCACCAAAATAAAGCTCTATTAGTGGGGGGAAAGGACGTCGGTTTTGTTTGGGTGCAACGTCGTACGACCGCACAATTGTCAGTTAAAGTAACAGCGCCATATTGCTAAAAATGGCCTAGTCATTAAAGGGGTAAATCCTTCTGGGGCTGAAGTGGTTAAAGAGGAGCTCCTTCAAATACTGCAGCTGCTGACTTTTAATATTTGGACACTTGCCTGTCCACGACCAGCGATGTGTTTACCCGAGCCAATTTTTTGGAGGCGCAGCCACCGCCATCTTGGCTAAGGGAAACTGGCAGTGAAACCTTGTGAGCATGATCTCTGCACTTTGTGAATGGGCCCAGTGGCGGAGGAAGGGGAGCTGAGGTTTCAACTGAGTTTGTTTTGCGGTGAGATCAGCCAGAATTGGGAGTGTGTACTTGTCAAAATCAGGTACCCGCTCTCCCCCCGAAAGGTGGAAAATGTGGGTTCATTCACTGAATGGAGCTCCGCTTTAAATCTGCTAGACTAACACTCCCCTCCCCCCAAACTGGCAATGCTGCTGTCCAGGGGGGAGGGTGTGCAGATACCTGTATAAAACGGGTATTTGCACCACTTCTGGGTATAGACTCCCGCCCCTTTTTGTGCCACCCTCCATTGTGTTCTGGGAAACTGCTCCCAGAACACAGCGGGGACCAGTGAGGATGGCGCAATCGCAGTAGGGAAACCGGGCAGTAAAGCCGCAGCGCTTCACTTCCTGATTCCCTCACCGAGGATGGCGGCGGGGGAAACAGAGAGCCAATCGGTAGGAGTGAAAAATCTAATATTTATGGCATTAAGATTTGACCATGCACTACAGACCAGTGTTAATTTTGATGTCAAATTTCAATTTAGATTCAGACACCTTTCACACTTGTACGACTTCAAAGTCGCGCGATTTTACCGCGATTTCGCAGCCACGATTTTACCGCGCTTTGCGGCCGCGATTTCAATGAATGCTTGTGTAAGTGGCATCAAAATCGGACCAAAGTTGTGCCAGTATGAATGGTGTTTATTGAAAATAATGGAGAATGACTTGTCATACGATTTTGCAGTCCAAAAGTGTGAAAGGGGACTAAGTCGTACTCTTTTGACTAAAATTACATTTTAGTTATAGTCATATTTTAGTTGACTAAAATAGTAATTTAGTCAATGAAATTAACACTGTAAGCAACAAATGTCAGAAAAAGGCCTAGTTTTTAAGGCTGCATTCACACTACAGCATTTTGAATCGCGGGCAGATTTGCCGCGTATCTGCCTGCGATTTGACAGCACTGATGTATGAATGACAAATCGCGGAACTTGACATCTGAAATTGTGGCGGGAGGGGGGGGGGGGTCTGCAGTGAGAACGCGCAGCAATCCGCATTGCAGGAAGCATGTCGACCAAAAGAAGCTCCGGAACTTTTATTTTTGGGCGACATGCTTTCTGCGATGCGGATTGTCGGCAAATCTTTGTGGCAAATCTGCCCGCAATTCAAAAACGCTGTAGTGTGAATTAGGGTTGTCCCGATACCGATACCAGTATCGGTATCGGGACCGATACTAAGCATTTGCGGGAGTACTTGTACTCCCGCAAATGCCCCCGATGCCAGATCCGCCCCCAGGATTGGACGGGTGATCTGTCTATCAAAGTGCCCGAGCAAGGGGGAGTGTCTATGCGCGGCGGGGAACACACAGCTATTCAAATGAAAGCTGTGATGTTCCCCGCGCTGATGAACTAGGCGGCGGTGGTGAATGCGGCTGCATATACGGTATGGGGGGGGGGACACATTTAAAAAAAAAAGTATCGGTATTCGGTTTCGGCGAGGTACATGGAAAAAAGTATCGGTACTTGTACTCGGTCCTAAAAAAGTAGTATCGGGACAACCCTAGTGTAAATGCAGCCTTAGTTGGTAAACTAACCTCATTTGTAAGTAATAAAAAGGAAAGGGGGCACTAAATTAACTAATTAGTTATAATGATAATAATACCATAACAATAAGTTAATAAACCATATTCAAGGAAACGCCTCCCATAGCAACAATAAATGTGTAGTGCAAAAAAAGAAGTATGAGTGAATAAACCCACAATAAAATTAAATACAATACAATACAGTAAGTAACATAAGTTATTCAGTCACCCATAACAAATGAAATAGCGTTTAAAAATAAACAGTAGTGCAGAAAAAGTTCTTAAAGACAAGTCCTTGAGAAGATTTCTGTGCAATCTGGTTGTGCAATATTGATCGGAAACCGATGTGATAATCCACCTTCACCAAAACATACAAGATCCACCCGAAGTGATAAGTAGCAGATGTCTCCTTACCAAATGGAGTTGACCCCAGTTTGATGCCAAAAAGGGAATCAATAAAGTGCTTAATCAATTAATGGATGATGGGGGCTTGCACCTACACCTGTATGTCTCTCAATAGCAGTGATCTCCGTTCATATGAGCAAAAGATGAAATAAATGCCGACATAGCGTAAAACCGTTTTATCAATGCAGAGACAATAAAACAAAGCCAAATGGCTGCTTACTTGGCAAAGTGCCCCGAACCTGGCACTGAAGCTTGGTCGTGTGTAAGGGTAGACGGTCCCGGCTCTACAGCTAAGATGGCGTACGTGCGTTCCACACATCGGACGCCGTGAACCAAGGAACCGGAAGTGATGACACCGTGCGTGGTCAGGTCACTTTGATCTCCTTAAAGAAGAGTTCTGGCAGAAAAAAAGTCAGCAGCTACAAATACTGCAGCTGCTGACTTTTAATATTCGGACACTTGCCTGTTCTGGGAACCCGTGATGTCGGCACCCGAAGCCGATCTGTCCGTCGGGTGGAGGTGCCGCCATTTTCGGTAAGAAAATCGGGAAGTGAAGCCTTCCGGCCGCGGCGACCTATGGCTGGATTAGACGGGTATCTGCTACCTCTTTCCCCCCTGAAAGGTGCCAAATGTGACACCAGAGAGGGGGCGGGATCTGAAAAGCGGAAGTTACATTTTTGGGTGGAACGCCGCTTTAAAGAACCAAATGATACAATGTTACTTAATTCTTAGCACTGAGCAACGTTGTGATAAACTTTGCCTGCTGCTTTTTTTTCTTCTTGACTTTTATATATATACTTATTAAATCGATCACAATTTTTTTTTTTTTAAGATTTTTTTTTTTTTTTTTTTGTGCAGCTCTACTACAAAGTTAGTGTTGGAGTCTGTTCACTAGGGGAGAGGAAACTGAGGAAATGCATCCTGCCTGTAGCACATGGCCCCACCCACTATAGGCTGCTTGCAGGAAACTACAGGAGGGGGCGGAGACCAGACCAGTCACCCTGCATGCAGAAGGAGAGAGAGAGCAGCAGTGAGCGGTCTTTATTACAGGAAGCTCCTGCACAGAGGGAAAGTCTCACACTGAATTGCTGTACAGAGCTGGAAGAAATGCACAAAGCGCTCCGATTCAAAGAATACACATGATGACTGTATTTGGACAATATTTGCCTCTCTGAGTTCACCTTCAAGCTCTACAGCCGGAGTTGCTCTTTTAATAGGAAAGCCTCTCTAGTGTTCGTGAATTCGATAAACCCGTTTCATGTGCGTGCCTCCGTGTGGCACTGGAGGCCACGGCTGAGTGCAGCTCAAGGTCATCCACTCACTCGGCAGCACCGAGTATTGATTAAGTCCTTTGACACGCTACTACAAGACAGATTACAAGTCCTCATCCACAGACCGTTCCCTATATACAGCACGGCGGCTGCCAAGACCAGGGTTGTTTGGGGGGAGTCGGAGACGCCGCTGACAATCCTTTATGTAAGTAATTTGTAAGAGATGATTTTTGGCCATATAGATAAATCAGTGAGCGGTAGAGCTGCACGATTCTGGCCAAAATGAGAATCACGATTTGTTTTTTTTTGCTTGAAATAAAGATCACGATTCTCACGGCGTAAAATCTTTCATATTGTACAAAACAATTTAGTCTAGTTTAACTTTACTGGTTAGTTTTTTTTATTATTCATTAAAGTAATTTCTTTCACAAATTGCATTTCAAATACAGTGCGAAATAAAATATTGCATCAACCGCCATTTTATGCTATAGGGTCTCTACTAAAAATTGTTCCAAGTCATTTTCTAGCAAAACATTTTTTTATTTTACAGCCCATTCACACCTTGGCGACAAAAGGCCCGAAGCTCGATACGCTGGAGGGGCGAATTTCCATTGCTGTCTATGAGATGGTTCACATCTCACGCCAAACGCCGTACGCCTGCCGCCTGAAAAAAAGTCCCGGACCCTTTTTTTCAGGCGGCATTGGCGTTCGGCCATAGACAGCAATGGAAAGGATTTGTTAAAAAAAAAAAGAAAAAAAGTTAATCGAATCGCGGCAAAATAAGCCGCGTACGCGGCGTTACTTGTCGCCTAGGTGTGAATGCAGCCTAAGGCTCCATTCACATCTAGGCATTTTGTCGCCTTACGCCCGACGCTGAAGCAGCCCTAGATACGCTGGAGGGGCGAATTAACATTGTCGGCTATGGAGATGGTTCACATCTCCACGCCGAACGCCCAAACGCCCATACGCCTGAAGCTCAAACAAGTCCCGGACCCTTTTTATCGGGCGTACGGGCATAGCCGGCAATGTTAATTCACCTCTTCTGCAAAAAATCAATAGGCGTTTTGTCGCCGCAAATCGCGGGGACAAAACGCCTATTGATTTGTCGCCGCAATACGCCGCTACAGCGTACGCCTAGATGTGAATGGAGTCTTAAACTTGAAGCCAACAAATTTTCCTAATTTACACACAAGTCTATTCCTTTTGATGTAAAAGACAAATTGTTACAATGTTTAGACTTAATGTTCCTCTGATGAAGAATGTTCTGATACTTGGCAGACTGCCCGGATTTTACAACTGTGGCTTCAGCAGAGCGGAGAGAATTCTCTGCATAGAAAGATCGAGAAATACTTTGTCAAGATCGCAACGGGAAAAAATTGCGATAACAATTCTTGACGATTAATCGTTCAGCTCTAGTGGTGAAATAAAATCCTGCTTGCTGCATGTTTGGGGAGCTAAAAAAAGTACCAAAAAGGCTCCTCCATATTGAAAAAATGGAAACCGCATAAAAAACGCACCTGCTAAGTGTTTTTGGGGCAGTGTCGCATGTCCTTTAAAAAACGACACTACAAAAGCGCAGCAGAAATGCTCCGTTTTTTACTGGCAGTTTTGAAGTGAGCTAGTGTGAAAGTGCCCTTGGGGCTGGTGGGTCGCATCACAATTTCTCCATTTCAGATGCGTTTCTGCATGTGTGGTGTTATGCATTCCAATGCTTTTTTTTCCCCCACAGTGAGAAACAGACTAACAACAAAAATATCCATAAAAAACGCATTTCAAATTGATTTGCATTTTAATGTGTGAAATAAGTATTTGGTCCCCTATTAATCAGCAAGATCTGATGTCTTCTATACAGGTAATGAGCACGTGCTGGAAATTTAAACAGTTTTTTGAAACTGGTAAAAGGATGGGTTTACTTCCACTTTAACCCCTTAAGGACCCCTTCACGCCGATATACGTCGGCAGAATGGCACGGCTGGGCACAGGCACGTACCTGTACGTCGTCTTTAAGAGCCCAGCCGTGGGGTCGTGGGTGTGCCAAAGCTCCATGACCCTATCACCGCCCGTGATCGGTCACAGGATCTGAAGAACGGGGAGAGGTGTGCAAACGAACCTTCCCCACTCTTCATTGTGGAAATGTCAGTGATCGTCTGTTTTTCCCTATATCAGGGAACAATCAGTGACGTCACACGTCCAGCCCCGACCCTACAATTAGAAACACATATGAGGTCACACTTAACTCCTTTAGCGCCCCCCTAGTGGTTAACTCCTAAACTGCAATTGTCATTTTGACAGTAAGCAGTGCATTGTTATAGCACCTTTCGCTGTGAAAATGACAATGGTCCCAAAAATGTGTCAAAATTGTCCGATGTGTCCGCCATAATGCCGCAGTCACAAAAAAAAAATCGCTGATCGCTGCCATTAGTAGTAAAGAAAAATGTTTATAAAAATGCCATAAAACTATTCCCTATTTTGTAAATGCTATAACTTTTCGCAAACCAATCGATAAATGCTTATTGCGATTTTTTTTTTTTAATTTTTTTTTTTTACAAAAAATATGTAGAATAATACGTATTGGCCTAAACTGAGGAACATTTTTTTTTTTTTTATATATATTTTTGGGGGATATTTATTATAGCAAAAAGTAAAAAATATTGCATTTTCTTTCAAAATAGTCGCTCTATTTTTGTTTATAGCGCAAAAAATAAAAACCGCAGAGATGATCAAATACCACCAAAAGAAAGCTCTATTTGTGGGAAAAAAAGGACGCCAATTTTGTTTGGGAGCCACGTCGCACGACCGCGCAATTGTCAGTTAAAGCAACGCAGTGCCGAATCACAAAAAGTGCTCTGGTCATTGGGCAGCAATATGGTCCGGGGGTTAAGTGGTTAAGGTAAAGGAAGCTATTGAGATAAAAAAAAAATCCTTTACAAACCCTTTAACTTTTTGTGGGCAGTCTGGGCTCAAGGGGGAAGCTGCATTGGACCCCACAATGACTGGGCCTTGGGCAGCTTCCCATTTTGCCCTGTTAGATGGCCCTGAGGCTTTGGCTCAGTCAGAGAATCATGACACCGGCTCGGACCAGGTTATAGTCATCCCCTGAAACTGAAGTTTCACTTTTGGCGATACTTTTTACAAGACTCTCGCTCAAGTATTGGTTGCTGGTGGGGCTGCGTATTTCAAAATTACAAAACAGAATTTGGTGGTTAAAACAAAGTCGGACCCTTTCACTTAGAAGTCAGTTTGATGCAGGCTGTACCAGTATCTCCAAAACTAATGCAGGTAAGGATTTGCATTAAGGTGTGATTGTATGTTGCATATGATCTGCCCCTGGCAATGCATTCTTTATTAAAATTCTGCCACCATTTCTATGAACTGTAATAATATGAAGTCGATACTTGGAGCTAGGTATGACTTAATATCCACCAAGAAGCCATATAGTGATAAAGGGCACCTTCGTGATCAGAAAACGCTGACATTTATTAACTCATTAAAAAAAGATTGTTGTCCTTAGGCAAAGCTTGGGCTTCCAATATTAGATCCGTTCCATATGAATGCTTTATTTTTTTCTACTTCCAGGTTCACCTCTGTGAAATTTAATTGTTTTGTGATTTTAAAGCTGAAGTATAATCTGTTTATTTTGACTAAATTGTTTCCTTTCTTCCCTTCCAACATTTTCAACCACTTCGGCCCCAAACAGAGCATTTTTTGCAATGCTGCATTAAAAAAAAAATGTATAAAAAAATTAGGGAGAGGGGAAATTTTTTTTATTTTTTTGGGTGGTATTTGCACCCTTCTGAGGTTCTTTTTTGCGCTATAAATAGGGTTTTCCCGATACCGATACTAGTATTGGTATCGGGACCGATGCCGAGTATTTGCGCTAGTACTTGTGCTCGCGCAAATACTCCCGATGCCTAAATAGAATACTTCCCCCCCCCCCCCACGCCACTGCCGCCGCATCGCGCCGCCGAATCGTAAGCCGCCGCATTGCGCGTCGCATCGAAAGCCGCTGCAAGGGGTTAAACGCTGTGCGGGAACATCACAGCATTCATTTGAATAGCTGTAGTGTTCCCGCCCGTATAGACACTCCCCCTTGCTCGGGATTGAATGGGTGATCGTGATCTGTCCAATCCCGAGCAAGGGGGAGTGTCTATACAGGCGGGCTATTCAAATGAATCCTGTGATTTTCTCCATGCGGCTTTCGGCGGCAAAGGTAAGGGGGAAATGGCTGAAGGGACATAGGACATGGCTGCATATGTGAGGAACATGGCTAGAGGGACATGGCTGAACGGACATTGCTGCATATGTGAGGGACATGGCTAGAGGGACATGGGACATGGCTGCATATGTGAGGAACATAGCTAGAGGGACATGGCTGAACAGACATTGCTGCATATGTGAGGGACATGGCTAGAGGGACATGGGACATGGCTGCATATGTGAGGAACATAGCTAGAGGGACATGGCTGAACGGACATTGCTGCATATGTGAGGGACATGGCTAGAGGGACATGGCTGCATATGTGAGGGACATGGCTAGAGGGACATGGGACATGGCTGCATATGTGAGGGACATGGCTAGAGGGACATGGCTGAACGGACATTGCTGCATATGTGAGGGACATGGCTAGAGGGACATGGGACATTGCTGCATATGTGAGAGACATGGGACATTGCTGCATATGTGAGGGACATGGCTAGAGGGACATGGCTGAACGGACATTGCTGCATATGTGAGGGACATGGCTAGAGGGACATGGGACATTGCTGCATATGTGAGGGACATGGGACATTGCTGCATATGTGAGGGACATGGCTAGAGGGACATGGCTGAACGGACATGGCTGCATATGTGAGGGACATGGCTGAAGGGACATGGCTGAAGGGACATGGCTGAAGGGACATGGCTGGAGGGACATGGCTGGAGGGACATGGCTGGAGGGGACATGGCTGGAGGGGACATGGCTGGAGGGACATGGCTGGAGGGGACATGGCTGGAGGGGACATGGCTGGAGGGGACATGGCTGGAGGGGACATGGCTGCATATATGTGGGGGGGGGGGGGGTCATGGCTGCATTTGGGGACACATGTAAAGAAGTATATCGGTATTCGGTATCGGCGACTACTTGAAAAAAATTATCGGTACTTGTACTCGGTCCTAAAAGAGGCATCGGGACAACCCTAGCTATAAACGAGAATAATTTGTTTGCACTTTCTGCTATAAAACGTATCCAATAAAAATGTAAATCAAACTTCTTCAATATGTATTCTGCTACATATTTTTGGTAAAAAAAAAAATCCCAATTGGCGCATATTGATTAGACGCGATAACTTTAGCGCAGACCAAACTATGAGATGTTTCTTGGCGTTTTTATTTTTAGTAGTAATGGTGGCGATCAGTGATTTTTTTTTTTTCGGGACTGCGATATTGCTGTGGACAAACCGCACACAAAGACCCCTTTCACACTGGTGCAGGTGTTGGCGGTAAATCGCTGCTCGTTTTAGCAATGCTTTTCCGCTGTTATAACAGTGCTTTGGCGCCGCTAGTGGGGTGCTTTTAACCCCACCGAAGAGGTTAAAAGGGGTTGGAAGCACCAGCTTAGCACTGCAAGGGTGGTGGAGGAATGGTGTATACAGCGCTCCCGCACTGCCCCAAAGATGCAGCTTGCAGGAGTTTTTTTCCCGTCCTGCAAGCGCCACTGTCCAAGTGTGAAAGCACTTGGGCTTTCACACTGGGGCTGCAGAAGAGGAGTTTGCAGGCGCTATTTTAGTGCAAAAATGACTGTAAAGCGCCACAGAGTGAAAGTGGTGTAAGTGACAATTTTTTGGGCCAATGACACTTGGAGCCCTTTCACACTGTGCCGCCCATAGCGTCGGCTGCTAGCGGGGCGAATTTACCCCCCCCCCCGCAATGCGCTGCTGAATGTAAGCAAATCTTCACTTCACTTGTGCCGCTTTAAAGTCTTGCGATTTTCATTGTGATTTTGCATGGGTGCAACTTGGAATGCAAATTCATTTTTGACTGTTGCACAGCTGTCACATTAATAACCTTTAAGATGCGACTTGAGTTTACATTGCAGTCTATGGTACTCAAATCGCATCAAGAGTAGTGCAACATCCTTTTTAAAGTCGCATAGATTTGAACATCTTCCATTGAAATACGTGGGCTGCGACTTTGTGTTCGAAGTCACATAACCAGTCGCACGCGTGTGAATGGAGCCTTGCACCGATCTCAGCTTGTGATGACTGCTTCTAGAGCAGAGGGTAATTCTGCAATGTTGATATCTTTGGGTGTTTATAAAGCATACCTTTTTTTTTTATTAAGGCCCAAGCTCACACCAGAACGCGGTATTGGGAAACCTGTGTTCTGTGTGGGTTTCACGCACCATCGTCAAAACGCAGTGCAGTTGCGATTTGCAGCAGATGTAAATGTTACCAACACCCCAAATGCAGTTCGGAAAGATGGTGCGTTTTGCCTGCAGATCACATGGTACAGAAGTACCGTGCGATTCAGTTGCAGTGTTTCTGAAAGTAATGCATGAATTAAAATGTAATGGAGCTCAAATGGCACCACACTGAGCCCCATGTAAATCGCAGCACGATTCCCAGTGTGAACCGGCCCTAAAAGTACAGTTATCCTTTTTAAGGGAGGAAAAGTTGGTTGCTGATGTGCCTTTAATGCCACGATCTTGGCATGAAAACGAGGCCTGGAATCAGAGGCTGGCACAGATAAGATTATAATTGCCGCAGGGCACAAGGGTCCGAAACCATCAATGGCTGCATTGTCTCCGCCTGCAATAGAATCTTCCATTCACCTGTGACTTGGAGTCCTTCCATCCCCTCTGACTGGCTCTCTGTTACTTTTTATATTTCAAATGCGGTTTTGAATCAAATGTTTCCTTTTTTTGGTAAACTTTGCATTGTTTCTCTGGGCATGTATTGTAATGGGGGTATTGGCATGATTATGATGCCATCTTTTCTTTCCAACAGTCCATTGTACTTGTGTTGTTATTTTGCCATGATCCCATGGAATGTGCATGGGCTGTCTTATTCTCATGCCCTCTTCTTGTATTGTATGGACTTTGTGGTACATTATATAGATACCACTGTATCACCCTTACTGTTGCTTGATAGGTAGGTTCTTTTACCTCCCCCAGTCTTCTGGAACTTTCTGGATAGTTCCAAAATCTAGTGGGTGGAGGAAAAGAGGCTGCAGCTTAAATATTCATGGAGTTTCCACCAATCTCTGGGGAGGCAGGGCCCAGAAGGTAGGGAAACAACCCATAAATACTCAGGAACCTGGTGGTATTGTCCTCAACATGGTGGGGGGGGGGGCTTTGGCGACAAGGACCCCTTCCCCACAACCCTGGGTTGTGGGGGTCTGCGGGCAGGGGACTTATCGGGAATCTGGAAGCCACCTTTTAACAGGGCCATCAGATCCGCCCCCCCCCCCCCATGTGGAGGGTCAAATACACACGCAAAGTTTTTGACATTATTAAAAATCGAAAAATAATGTCCCCCGATTTTGTCGATTTTATTGTCAATCGCGCAACCTGCTGGACCCAGAAAAATAAAATAAGAATCTCCGCCTGCGACAAAGACTAACCACCCACTGCCTGCTCCGTCGTTTGACAGTTCTTAAATCGGTAAGGGGCGGGGCCACCTGGCGGCACCAACCCAGCATGCACCAATTGGTGAAGTTACACGGGTCGGTTAACATTTTTTCTACTGCAGTGGCTTGTAGCCAGGAAATTTTGTATATGTATTTTATTTTTTTATTTATAAATGTCTGTTTTGCAGCAGGTTCTATACATGTAAGAGCCGGTTCACACTGGGGCGACTCGTCAGGCGACTCAGCCGCCTGACAAGTCGCGTCCCATTCTATTCAAAAGAACCATTCTTTCTTTTTTTTTTTGTGTATTTTGTGCGTGTACTCGAGAGAGGAGCCGGACTGCATGGGTTTGGGAGTAGACCTCCCCCAGAGGCAATCTGCCATCTTTCTCCATGCCCCCGGGTGGCAATGGCGGGTGTGAGGGGGTCCTCCCACACAGCCCGCCCTACCTGCTCCGCTTTGAAGCCCAACGGGGTAGAGGGACTCCCCTATGAGGGAGTGAGGATCTAGCCCACTCAGCCAGCCCTGTTAGTCCTTCGCCTCTCTTTTTTTAGAGACCGCGTGGCCAAAGTGCGTGCATGTTAACCCAATTTCGAGTGCGTGTAAGTGTGGTGGTTTTGTGGGAGGTGGGTGGACGTACTAAGCGCAGGTTTACCTCGCATAGCACACCCACCGGGAGCCGGGCTAAGACCACCAAGCTCAATTTACATGCAGCCGAGACCGGGATCTGAACCCTTGGCTGCAGAGGTGACCGGCTTGTCAGCGCAGTGCCAATCACGTTGAGCCACCGCAGCTCCCAAAGAACCATTCTAATAGGAGCGGCACAAGTCGCTTCGACTTAGAAAAAGGTTCCTGTACGACTTTGGGGGCGACTTGCAATGATTTCTTTACAGAAGTAATTTTGCAGGTCGCCTCTGAAGTTGTCTTCAGGACGCCTTACGGAGTCGCCCCCGAAGTCGTGCCGCCCCAGTGTGAACTGGCACTTACAGATGCACAACTTTACAGGCAGACCCCACATGCATTATATATTAAATATTTTTGTTTTTACTTTGAGCATTAAAATCACTGCTCCAGCAAGTGCGGGACTTGGTATGAGCTGGACCCAGCAGAGGTCCGGCACTTGGTGCAGACGTATGAACGGGACTTATTTTTTGTGTGCAGCTGTATGAGTGGGACCAAGCAGAGGTCCAGCACCCCGTGAAGCAGCTCTGTGATTTAAATTTTTTTGGTGTGCAGAGGTATGAGCAGGACCCAGCAGAGGTTCTGCATTCCGTGAAGCCGCTCCGTGATTTATTTATTTTTGGTGTGCAGAGGTATGATCAGGACCCAGCAGAGGTCCAGCACTTCGTGATGCTGCTTCGTGATTTATTTATTTTTGGTGTGCAGAGGTATGATCAGGACCCAGCAGAGGTCCAGCACTCCGCGAAGCCGCTCCGTGATTTATTTATTTTTGGTGTGCAGAGGTATGAGCAGGACCCAGCAGAGGTCCAGCACTCCGTGAAGCCGCTCCGTGATTTATTTATTTTTGGTGTGCAGAGGTATGATCAGGACCCAGCAGAGGTCCAGCACTCCGCGATTTATTTATTTTTGGTGTGCAGAGGTATGATCAGGACCCAGCAGAGGTCCAGCACTCCGCGATTTATTTATTTTTGGTGTGCAGAGGTATGATCAGGACCCAGCAGAGGTCCAGCACTCCGCGATTTATTTATTTTTGGTGTGCAGAGGTATGATCAGGACCCAGCAGAGGTCCAGCACTCCGCGATTTATTTATTTTTGGTGTGCAGAGGTATGAGCAGGACCCAGCAGAGGTCCAGCACTCCGTGAAGCCGCTCCGTGATTTATTTATTTTTGGTGTGCAGAGGTATGAGCAGGAGCCAGCAGAGGTTCTGCATTCCGTGAAGCCGCTCCGTGATTTATTTATTTTTGGTGTGCAGAGGTATGATCAGGACCCAGCAGAGGTCCAGCACTCCGTGAAGCTGCTCCGTGATTTATTTATTTTTGGTGTGCAGAGGTATGATCAGGACCCAGCAGAGGTCCAGCACTCCGTGAAGCTGCTCCGTGATTTATTTATTTTTGGTGTGCAGAGGTATGATCAGGACCCAGCAGAGGTCCAGCACTCCGTGAAGCTGATCCGTGATTTATTTATTTTTGGTGTGCAGAGGTATGAGCAGGACCCAGCAGAGGTCCAGCACTCCGCGATTTATTTATTTTTGGTGTGCAGAGGTATGAGCAGGACCCAGCAGAGGTCCAGCACTCCGCGATTTATTTATTTTTGGTGTGCAGAGGTATGATCAGGACCCAGCAGAGGTCCAGCACTCCGTGAAGCTGCTCCGTGATTTATTTATTTTTGGTGTGCAGAGGTATGAGCAGGACCCAGCAGAGGTCCAGCACTCCGCGATTTATTTATTTTTGGTGTGCAGAGGTATGAGCAGGACCCAGCAGAGGTCCAGCACTCCGCGATTTATTTATTTTTGGTGTGCAGAGGTATGATCAGGACCCAGCAGAGGTCCAGCACTCCGTGAAGCTGCTCCGTGATTTATTTATTTTTGGTGTGCAGAGGTATGATCAGGACCCAGCAGAGGTCCAGCACTCCGTGAAGCTGCTCCGTGATTTATTTATTTTTGGTGTGCAGAGGTATGATCAGGACCCAGCAGAGGTCCAGCACTCCGCGAAGCCGCTCCGTGATTTATTTATTTTTGGTGTGCAGAGGTATGAGCAGGACCCAGCAGAGGTCCAGCACTCCGTGAAGCCGCTCCGTGATTTATTTATTTTTGGTGTGCAGAGGTATGAGCAGGACCCAGCAGAGGTCCAGCACTCCGTGAAGCCGCTCCGTGATTTATTTATTTTTGGTGTGCAGAGGTATGATCAGGACCCAGCAGAGGTCCAGCACTCCGTGAAGCCGCTCCGTGATTTATTTATTTTTGGTGTGCAGAGGTATGAGCAGGACCCAGCAGAGGTTCAGCACTCTATGAAGCCGCTCTGTGATTTTCCGGTTTGCTTAAAACAGAAATTAGATTTTCTTTTTTTCATGGAATGAACAGTTGGCCAAACAGATGAACTTCATTATAAAAATGATTCAGACAATTTGTTAGCAAATTAATTGGCAGATGAGCGCTCTGCTGCTCCAACTGTTGACTGCCGTCCCTGGCTAGCTCAGCTTTCCTGGGAATTCAGGTCCTTCCAATATTTTCTCAGCCTATTTGTGTTTAGTAGAGGAGAGTGCGTTTGGTTGACATTTGGGATTATTTCAGAAGGTAGCTTTATAAAGCTGAAATATTCTGCAACCCCCAAGCAACTGGATTTCAGCAGCTAAGCTCTCAGGTCAGGTAGATGTTTGGGTCTTATGGGTTACTGCACTTTACATATTAATCTGTCTTATATTGGATGGCATATGGACTTCAACTCTTTAGCTACCAGACCAATTTTCAGCCATAAGCTTGTTGAAGCCTTGATGTGTACCGCGTGTCTTTAACCGTTGGAGACCTTAAACTCCTTGTTTTAAAATTAAAAATGTATTTTCGAGTATATACAGTCTCAACAATGATTTGATCTCCTGCAGATTCTGTAAGTTTGCCCAATTACAAGGAAATAAAGGGTCTATGTAATTTTTATGATCGGTGGATTTTAAATGATAGACCGCGAATCAACAAAAAACCCAGAAAGACAATACAATTGTTATAAATCGAGTTGCAGTTTAGTGAGTAAAATAAGTATTTGATCCCCAAGCAAAATATGAGTTGGCACTTGGAGAAAACCTTGTTGGCAAGCACAGAGGTAAGACCTTTCTTGTGCGCAAACCTGGCCACCAACTTCATCTCAGGAGGCATTTTGGTCCAACCTTTACAGATCTTCTCTAAATCCTTAAAAGGTTCATGTGATGTTTTCTGGCCCCCCGCCCCCCGGTTTAGTCACCTGAGCCCTCTAAAGTCCTGGGTTGAGAACGTGCTTGATCTCAGCCCGGTCTTCTCAGCTCTTCATCAGATAGATCAATAGCAGCACAGCCATTGGCTCGCGCTGCTGTCAATCTACTCCAATGACGCAAGGGGGAAGGGCCGAGTCCTGTAGTTGGCGGCTATGGATGCCGAATACAGGACTCCGGCGCTCACCCACAAGGTAACCCCCTTGGGAGAGCTCCCCAGGGGGGGGTTACCAGGAGCGGGGAGGAGCCGAGACAGCCGCCGAGGGACCTCAGAAGACGAACGGGGCCACCGTGCAAAACAAGCTGCACAGTGGTGGTAAGTATGACCTGTGTTATTTAAAAAAAAAAAAAAAGCTTTACAACCCCTGGAAGGTTTCTTGGCTGTCTTTTGGCAACATGAAGTTTCAGCTCCCTACATTTTCT
The DNA here is from genome assembly GCA_029574335.1 of Rana kukunoris. NCBI lineage: Eukaryota > Metazoa > Chordata > Amphibia > Anura > Ranidae > Rana > Rana kukunoris. The sequence goes on along the minus strand of JAJQKJ010000710.1, from coordinate 26,713 downwards.
ATAGGATTAAGGTCTTGAGACTGGCTAGGGCCACTCCATGACCTTAAGAGCCCTTTCACACTGGTGCGTTTTTGCGGTAAAAATAGCACTATTAAAACGCTCCCCATGCCCCTAAAATCACGGTAAAAACGGAGCGTTAAAATAGCGGTAAAACACTGCGAATTTACCACATTTTTAGCATGATCTTACCGCGTTTTTACCGCGTTTTTTAATAAATTTCAATGGAGATGGGCATGGAGAGCATTTTAATAGCACTATTTTTACCGCGAAAACGCGACAAAAACGCACCAGTGTGAAAGGGCTCTAATATGCCACTTGAGCCACTCCTTTTTTACCTTGGCAGTTTATTTTGAGTCATTGTAATGCTGGAAGACCCACCCATGACCCATCTTCAGTGTTCTGGGGAAGAAGGTTCTGAGCCAAGATTTTACAATACATGGCCCTGTCTATTGGTCCCTCAATGCGGCAAAGTCGGACTGTGCCTTTTAGCAGAGAAACTACCCCAAAGCATCATGTTTCCACCTCCGTGCTTCTTGACTGTAGGGATGGTGTTGTTGGGGTCAAAGTTGGCATTTCTTTTTTTCTTCCTCCAAACAGTGAGTCAAGTTCCAAGGAGCTCAATTTTGGACTCATCTGACCACATCACGTTCTTCCAATTATCTGAATCATTTATATCAGGGATATGCATTTAGCGGACCTCCAGCTGTTGCAAAACTATAAGACCCATCATGCCTCTGGGTTTCATGCTTGGGGCTGTCAGTCTTGCTATGCCTCATAGGACTTGTAATTCTGCAACAGCTGGAGGTCCGCTAATTGCATATCTCTGATTTAGATGTTGGTTGGCAAACTTCAGACAGCCTGTACATGTGTCTTCTTGAGAAGGGGGACCTTGCAGGCGCTGCAGGATTTCAATCCATGGCGGTGTATTGTGTTACCAATGGTTTGGTGACTGGTCCAAACTTTCTCATTATCCTCACCCCACTACTCTGGGGGTTACTGTCTGTACTGCTGGGGAGAGCCTTCACTGAGGTGGGGGTGTCTGCACCGATGCGGCTGTCTGCACCTAGGGAGGGGGGTCTTTGCTGAGGGGGGGGACTATAGTTTTTTTTTTTTTTGCACCAGTGACACCAACCCTACTGACGCCACTGCAGTGGGGGAGATGTGAATATTCGTGTGGGGGGGAGATGTGGATATTAGTGTGGGGGGGGGGGGGGGGAGAGATGTGGATATTAGTGTGTGGGGGGGATGTGGATATTGGTGTGTGTGTGGGGGGAGATGTGGATATTAGTGTGTGTGGGGGGGGAGATGTGGATATTGCAGTGTGTGGGGGGGGGGGGGGGAGAGAGATGTGGATATTGCAGTGGGGGAGGGAGATGTGGATATTGCAGTGTGTGTGGGGGGGGGGGGGGGAGATGTGGATATTGCAGTGTGTGTGTGGGGGGGGGGGGGAGATGTGGATATTGCAGTGTGGGGGGGGGGGAGATGTGGATATTGCAGTGTGGGGGGGGAGATGTGGATATTGCAGTGTGGGGGGGGGGGGGAGATGTGGATATTGCAGTGTGGGGGGGGGGGGAGATGTGGATATTGCAGTGTGGGGGGGGGGGGGGAGATGTGGATATTGCAGTGTGCAGGGGGGGGGGGGGGGGGAGATGTGGATATTGTGTGGGGGGGGGGGGAGATGTGGATATTGCAGTGTGTGGGGGGGGGGGGAGATGTGGATATTGCAGTGTGTGTGTGGGGGGAGGGGAGATGTGGATATTGCAGTGTGTGTGGGGGGGGGGGGTGTGGATATTGCAGTGGGGGGGGAGATGTGGATATTGCGCAGGTGTGGGGGGGGGGGATGTGGATATTGCGCTGTGTGTGTGTGGGGGGGATGTGGATATTGCGCTGTGTGTGTGGGGGGGGATGTGGATATTGCAGTGTGTGTGGGGGGGGGATGTGGATATTGCAGTGGGGGGGGAGAGATGTGGATATTGCAGTGTGTGGGGGGGGGGGGGAGATGTGGATATTGCAGTGTGTGGGGGGGGGGGATGTGGATATTGCAGTGTGTGGGGGGGGGGGGGATGTGGATATTGCAGTGTGTGGGGGGGGGGATGTGGATATTGCAGTGTGTGTGGGGGGGGGGGATGTGGATATTGCAGTGTGTGTGGGGGGGATGTGGATATTGCAGTGTGTGTGGGGGGGGGGGGGGTGTGTGGATATAGCAGTGTGTGGGGGGGGGGATGTGGATATTGCAGTAAAGGGGGATGTAGATATTGCAGTAAAGGGGGGGGGGTGTGGATATTGCAGTAAAGGGTGGTGTGTGGATATTGCAGTAAAGGGTGGTGTGTGGATATTGCAGTAAGGGGGGGGATGTGGATATTGCAGTAAGGGGGGGGGATGTGGATATTGCAGTAAGGGGGGGGGATGTGGATATTGCAGTAAGGGGGGGGGATGTGGATATTGCAGTAAGGGGGGGATGTGGATATTGCAGTAAGGGGGGGGGTGTGGATATTGCAGTAAGGGGGGGGGTGTGTGGATATTGCAGTAAGGGGGGGGGGGTGGATATTGCAGTAAGGGGGGGGGATGTGGATATTGCAGTGTGTGGGGGGGGGGGGGGATGTGGATATTGCAGTGTGTGTGGGGGGGGGATGTGGATATTGCAGTGTGTGTGGGGGGGGGGGATGTGGATATTGCAGTGTGTGTGGGGGGGGGATGTGGATATTGCAGTAAGGGGGGGGGATGTGGAGATGTGGATATTGCAGTAAGGGGGGGATGTGGATATTGCAGTAAAGGGGGGGGATGTGGATATTGCAGTAAAGGGGGGGGATGTGGATATTGCAGTAAAGGGGGGGGGGGGAGAGATGTGGATATTGCAGTGTGTGGGGGGGGGGGGCGAGATGTGGATATTGCAGTAAGGGGGGGGATGTGGATATTGCAGTAAGGGGGGGGGGATGTGGATATTGCAGTAAGGGGGGTGGGATGTGGATATTGCAGTAAGGGGGGTGGGATGTGGATATTGCAGTAAGGGGGGGGGATGTGGATATTGCAGTAAGGGGGGGGGGGGATGTGGATATTGCAGTAAGGGGGTGGGATGTGGATATTGCAGTAAGGGGGGGGGGATGTGGATATTGCAGTAGGGGGGGGGGGATGTGGATATTGCAGTAGGGGGGGGGGATGTGGATATTGCAGTAAGGGGGTGGGATGTGGATATTGCAGTAAGGGGGGGAGATGTGGATATTGCAGTAAGGGGGGGGATGTGGATATTGCAGTAAGGGGGGGGGATGTGCATATTGCAGTAAAGGGTGGGATGTGGATATTGCAGTAAGGGGGGGGTGGGATGTGGATATTGCAGTAAGGGGGGGGGGGGATGTGGATATTACAATGGGTGAGATTTTTTTTTTTTTTGCCAATCCGAAAAATTATCCAATCCGTGACTGATTCCGAGGAACAATCCGAACCAAGTTTTTTGATCCGTTGTACCCCCTGTGGTCACCCTATTCTGTGGGCAGGTGTCTTTTATACACATAACGAGTTGTTGTTAGCGCCTTCTTAAAATGACAGAATCTGTGTACCACATGAGCGCAGATCCTTAGGGGCAGGCGACCCATCGTGATCTGTGAACGTGGCCCCCCCATGCCATATTATTGAAAGCTAAGTGATTCTATTCTGCCATTTATGTATAGTGCACGAGTAGTTGAGGATCCTCGACATTCCGACACTTTAAGCCTTCTATCGCTGACATTGTAAAGTGTGTATGAGTCGATCTTTTGTGTAGTGAATGTTCTGGAATGGGGTATTGCTTCCCTCGTGGGAGTTTGCACGTTGCTGTCAGATCTATTCTTCATGGAGTACACAGTGTTCTGTGTTTTTCATGAGAGGGTACGAGCGAGGAGAACAGTGCACAGGCGCTCGCCAATCGCTTGACATGGAGTACTAGCGGTCGATTCTTCCACGTTATTTGACGAGGACACTTAAAGTAAACTTCAGATGAATTCAGCGTGATTCGCAGAACAATTTCTTCAGCAGAGCATCCAGTGAATCACTCGGGCTAAAATACATTGGTTGCTATGGATCTTTGTTCTGTTCATAGCGTAGCTTCGGGTGATTTTGGAACGGTATGCTTCAGTTGAGAAATGATGTTGCTTTTGCTTTCTGCTGCCCCCTGCTGTCTGTGGCTCGACCACTAAGGAGGGAGAGGAATAGTAAAGCACAGTCACCGAATAGTATTGCTGAACCCCCGGGCACAATTTTTTTTACATAAATATACACTCACCAGCCACTTTATTAGGTACACCTGTTCAATATCTTGGTAACGGAAATTACTAATCGGCCAATCACATGGCAGCAATTCAATGAATTAAAGCATCTAGACGATTTGCTAGAACCGAGCATCAGAACGGGAATGACAGGGATTTGGGTGACTTTGAACGTGGCATGGTTGTCGGTGCCAGACGGGCTGGTCTGAGTATTTCATAAACTGCTGATCTGCTGGGATTTTCACGCACAACCATCTCTAGGGCTTACAGAGAATGGTCTTTAAAAGAGAAAATATCCAGTGAGCGGCAGTTTTGTGGAGGAAAATGCCTTTGTCAGAGCAGAGTGGGCAGACTAGTTTGAGATGATAGAAAGGCAACAGTAACTCAAACCACTCGTTACCACCAAGGTATGCAGAATACCATCTCTAAATGCACAAAACATTAAACCTTGAAGCCGATGGGCTACAGCAGCAGAAGACCACACCGAGTGTTACTCTGGTCAACTAAGAACAGGAAACTGAGGCTACAATTTGCACAGGATCACCAGAATTGGACAATAGACTCAGACCAGGCAACAATTTTTCAATTTTCTATTTCAGCTACGACATTCAGATGGTAGCTCACAATTTGGAGTAAACCTAAAAGCATGGATCCATCCTGCCTTGTATCACCGGTTCAGGCTGGTGGTGGTGTAATGGTGTGGGGGGATATTTTCTTGGCACACATTGGGCCCCTTAGTACCAACTGAGTATCGGTTAAAACCCACGTCCTACCTGAGTATTGTTGCTGACCGTGTCATCCCTTTATGACTACAGTGTCCCCATCTTCTGATGGCTCCTTCCAGCAGGATAATACACCATGTCACAAAGCTCCAATCTCACCACTGCACAATGAGGTCTCTGTACTCCAATTGCCTCCACACTCGCCAGATCTCAATCCAATAAAGCACCTTTGGGATGTGGTGGAACAGGAGATTTGCATCGTGGATGTGCAGACGACTAATCTGCAGCAATATTACCTTGTCAAAATGACATCACTGTGCTGTACATAGCCTGAGCAGAGCTGTGGGAGGGATCCGCACAACAAAAAACAGAATTGCCCATAGGACTTAAAGAGAAGCACCTCAAATGTGTGAACAATTTATTAACATTTAAAAATGCCTAACACACAAGAAAAAAAATATGATAAACATCAAAACGGTGATATTGCGTTCATATAATAAACCTTTCCATGAGGCCTGGATGTATCATGAAAATGACTGGCAACAGTCTAGAACAGCTGTGCTGTAGGTCTCGATGCGTTTCGCGAGAAGGATCTTTCTTCTTCGGAAGGATGCCTGGAGATCAAAGGAATGAGTAAATAAAACATGTCGGTGAAACCGGTGACATTTTATTTCCTTGTTTTCTTTGAAGGGTTTTTTTTTTTTTTTTATCTTGGGTGGTCACACCCATCAAATGCATCTACCTCCTGTTTATAACTAGTCGCTTATGGGGCTCCACTAGGCCAGAACCCCTGTTCTTTACCAAGTGTAAGTTAAATATGTCAAATATTAGATGTGATTTTATAATTACATTTTTTTGTATACTTTTTTTTACTTATGCCTTTGATCTCTAGGCATCCTTCTGTGCTCCCGAAGAAACAAGATCCTTCTGGCAAAATGCGTCGAGACCTACAGCACAGCTGTTCGACTGTTGGCAGTCATTGTCATGATATATCCAGGTCTCATGGAAAGGTTTATTATATGAATGCAATATCATTAAAGTTTTGATCATATTTTTTCTTGTATGATGAAAACATTAATGATATTGCATTGAGGCCTGGCTGTATCATGACAATGGCTGCCAGCAAACAGCTATGCTGTAGGTCTTGGCGTGTTTCACCAGAAGGATCTTGCTTCTTCAGGATAAGCACAGAAGGATGCCTAGAGCTCAAAGGCATAAGTAAATACGTGTGTGTAATAAAATAAATATATAGATATATCGCATCTAATATTTTTGACATATTTAACCACTTAAGACCCGGACCAAAATGCAGCTAAAGGACCTTGCCCCTTTTTGCGATTCAGCACTGCGTCGCTTTAACTGACAATTGCGCGTCGTGCGACGTGGCTCCCAAACAAAATTTGTGTCTTTTTTTTAACCCACAAATAGAGCTTTCTTGTGCTATAAACAAAAATAGAGCGACAATTTTGAAAAAAATGCAATATTTTTTACTTTTTGCTATAATAAATATCCCCCAAAAATATATAAAAAAAATGTATTTCCTCAGTTTAGGCCGATGCATATTTTTCTACCTATTATTGGTAAAAAAAAAATCGCAATAAGCGTGTATCGGTTGGTTTGCCCAAAATTTATAGCGTTTACAAAATGGGGGGATAGTTTTTATTGCATTTTTTTTTATTTTTTTTTTACTACTACTAATGGCACTGATCAGCAATTTTTTTCGTGACTGCGACTTTATGGCGGACACTTCAGACAATTTTGACACATTTTTGGGACTATTGTCATTTTCACAGCAAAAAGTGCATTTAAAAGGCATTGTTTACTGTGGAAATGACAGTTGCAGTTTGGTAGTTAACTACAGGGGGCGCTGATGGGGTTGTGTGACCTGAAGTGTGTTTACAACTGTAGGGGGGGTGTGGCTGTAGGTGTGACATCGATTGTGTCTCCCTATAAAAGGGATCACGCGATTGATGACGCCGCCACAGTGAAGAACGGCGATAGCCGTGTTAACACACGGCTCTCCCCGTTCTTCAGCACCGGGGACCGATCGCCGCACTCCGGCGGCGATCGGGTCCGCGAATTCCGCGGTACCGGAGCTTCGGACCCACGGCCGGGTACGAGCACAGCACGTACCTGTACGTGAATGTGCCCAGCCGTGCCATTTTGCCAACGTATATATGTGCAGGAGGCGGTCCTTAAGTGATTAACTTGCGCTTGGTAAAGAACAGGGGTTCTGGTCTAGTGAAGCCCCTAAGTGACCAGTTATAAACGGGAGGTAGATGTACTTCATGGGTGTGACCACCCAAGATAAAAAAAACTTCAAAGAAAACAAGGATAATAAATACAAAGCCACCAGTTTTACCAGTATTTATATTATTTACTTATGCCTTTAATCTCCAGGCATACTTCTGTGCTTCTCCCGAAGAAGCAAGGTCCTTCTGGTGAAACGCGTCAAGACCTACAGCACAGCTGGCAATCATTGTCATGATAAATCCAGGTCTCATGGAAAGATTTATTATATGAATGCAATATCATTAAGGTCATGATCATATTTTTTCTTTCTTGTTTTTTTAAATGTTTAATTGTTTACAAATTTTACTCTGCATGTTTGAGGTGTTACTCTTTAAAAGTCCCATGGGCAATTCTGTTGTGTGCATGCTATTGGGCACTGAGTATCACCTCTACCCACCTCACACCAGCTCTTTATGTCTTTATTTCTGTGGACAGGCCCCACCCACTACAGTCTGCCTGCAGGAAACTACAGGAGGGGGCGGAGACAAGACCAGTCTCCCTGCACAAGGAGAGAGAGCAGCAGTGACCGTCTTTATTACAGGAAGCTCCTGCATAGCTCCTGCATAGAGGATGAGTCTTTCACTGGATTACTGCACAGATCTGGAAGAAATACACAAAGCACACAGTTAAAATAAGATTACACATAGCTCTTAAATGTAGACAATATTTGCTTATCCCGGAGTTCAGCTTTAAAGATGTCATGTGGGCCAGTATGACTGTCTGCATGTTTACATAGAATGATGGATAAAGTTTACATTGATCAAGTGATGGGATTAATAACATTAACAACCCCATTTGTTTTTCCTTGTGATCTCGGGGCACCTTTTGGCTTGTCTGTAACGTAGAAGAGGGTTCCCAGACACACCCACTGCAGGCTCCTTGCTGTCCCTCACTCGTTAAAGTCGGCCTCTCGGTACCTTTTTTTTTATTAAAAAGCCATCTGTGCTGTCCAGTGACTTTGCCTAGGTTGAGATGTCAGTCTGCAGGAAGGAAAAAGCTTTTCCTCCAGTCTCCTCTCTCCTAGTTTTCAGGTTGTTTCTTTGTAACAAATCGCAACGTGTGGGGCTGATATGTGTCAGGTTTGTGATTACTGCCAAGAGCTGCACATGCACCAAGATTTTTATGGTTGTGTCATCTGAGCCAGCATCTCCACCCCCAAAAAGTAGATGGTGCCCCTGGATGATGTCCAAACAAAGATGGCGCTGTCCTTCTGGAGATAAAGGCAGAGGAAGGCATTGTCAAGGGGAGCACTGTAATCTGAGAGTTAATAATTATCTGCAAGTGTTGGGCTGGCCATAGATGGAAAGAATTTTAAAAGCATTTCTGCTCTAAATTCTACCCATCTGTGGCCAGAAGGATAACAAATGTTCTTCCAATACGAAGTGGTGCTCCGTCCTGGGGGGGGAGGCTCTGGACCTTGGTGGGAGAGTCAGGGGGGGGGGGGGCGGCAGCTCTGGATCTTGGCTGGAGAGTTGGGGGGGGGTGCTCTGGAGGGGGCTCTGGATCCTGGAGGGAGAGTGGGGGGGGGGCTCTGGATCCTGGAGGGAGAGTGGGGGGGGGGCTCTGGATCCTGGAGGGAGAGTGGGGGGGGGGGCTCTGGATCCTGGAGGGAGAGTGGGGGGGGGGCTCTGGATCCTGGAGGGAGAGTGGGGGGGGGGCTCTGGATCCTGGAGGGAGAGTGGGGGGGGCTCTGGATCCTGGAGGGAGAGTGGGGGGGGGCTCTGGATCCTGGAGGGAGAGTGGGGGGGGGGGGGCTCTGGATCCTGGAGGGAGAGTGGGGGGGGGGGCTCTGGATCCTGGAGGGAGAGTGGGGGGGGGGCTCTGGATCCTGGAGGGAGAGTGGGGGGGGGGGCTCTGGATCCTGGAGGGAGAGTGGGGGGGGGGCTCTGGATCCTGGAGGGAGAGTGGGGGGGGGGGCTCTGGATCCTGGAGGGAGAGTGGGGGGGGGCTCTGGATCCTGGAGGGAGAGTGGGGGGGGGGCTCTGGATCCTGGAGGGAGAGTGGGGGGGGGGGCTCTGGATCCTGGAGGGAGAGTGGGGGGGGGGGGCTCTGGATCCTGGAGGGAGAGTGGGGGGGGGGCTCTGGATCCTGGAGGGAGAGTGGGGGGGGGGGGGGGCTCTGGATCCTGGAGGGAGTGGGGGGGGGGGGCTCTGGATCCTGGAGGGAGAGTCGGGGGTGGGGGGGGCTCTGGATCCTGGAGGGAGAGTGGGGTGGGGGGGGCTCTGGATCTTGGAAGGGAGAGTCGGGGTGGGGGGGGCTCTGGATCTTGGAGGGTGAGTCGGGCTGGGGGGGCTCTGGATCTTGGAGGGTGAGTCGGGGTGGAGGGGGCTGGGCTCTGGATCTTGGAGGGAGAGGCGCGGTCGGGGGTGGGTGGGCTCTGGATCTTGGAGGGAGAGTCGGGGTGGGTGGGCTCTGGATCTTGGAGGGAGAGTCGGAGGCGCGGCTCTGGATCTTGGAGGGAGAGTCGGGCAGGGGCTCTGGATCTTGGAGGGAGAGTCGGGCAGGGGCTCTGGATCTTGGAGTGAGTCGGGCAGGGGCTCTGGATCTTGGAGTGAGTCGGGCAGGGGCTCTGGATCTTGGAGTTGGAGTGAGTGGAGTGAGTCGGGCAGGGGCTCTGGATCTTGGAGTGAGTCGGGCAGGGGCTCTGGATCTTGGAGTGAGTCGGGCAGGGGCTCTGGATCTTGGAGTGAGTCGGGCAGGGGCTGGATCTTGGAGTGAGTCGGGCAGGGGCTCTGGATCTTGGAGTGAGTCGGGCAGGGGCTCTGGATCTTGGAGTGAGTCGGGCAGGGGCTCTGGATCTTGGAGTGAGTCGGGCAGGGGCTCTGGATCTTGGAGTGAGTCGGGCAGGGGCTCTGGATCTTGGAGGGAGTCGGGCAGGGGCTCTGGATCTTGGAGGGAGAGTCGGGCGGAGGGAGAGCTCTGGATCTTGGAGGGAGAGTCGGGGGGGGGGGGGCTCTGGATCTTGGAGGGAGAGTCGGGGGGGGGGGGGGGGGGCTCTGGATCTTGGAGGGAGAGTCGGGGGGGGGGGGGGAGCTCTGGATCTTGGAGGGAGAGTCGGGGGGGGGGGGGGGGGTTTCTGGATCTTGGAGAGGGAGAGTCGGGGGGGGGGGTTCTGGATCTTGGAGGGGGGTGGTAAGACTCGGGGTCGACTTTCGCTCTTGGAGGGCGGAGGGCCGGGGGCAGCTTTGAATGTTGGCGGGAGGGAGCCGGGGGCGGCTTTGAATGTTGGCGGGAGGCGTGGGCGGCTTTGAATGTTGGCGGGAGAGTCGGTGGCGGCTGTGGATGGGGGGGGGGGGGGGTAGAGAGTCGGGGGGGGGGGGCTTTGAAGGTTGGCAGGAAAGTTGGGGGCAGCCGCAGTGGACCCCGAGAGTATTGGCATGTTTATATTTTAAATACAAGTCGACCAAGATGAACCAGAACCCATTATACAGTGAGAGAGATGGAGAAATCTATATCTATCTCTATGTAAAAGATGTGCTTGCATGCATCTGCTGGCAATGCGGAGCGGATGGGCCGGTGTTGTGTAATGCAGGTATGAAGTCACATGGCAGTGATGTGGAAGGAAGGAATGTGAACAATGAGCCTCTTATCTCCCCGGCCTGGGATTCTGGAGAAGAGAATTCTAATGGATGTTTGTTAAGTGACTAATAGTGACAAAGCTGAACGCTGCCATTCCCCGACCCCTCCTGATGTTTGTGTTCGTTATGTAACTTCCCAGCAGTGTCACCTCCGCTTTTCTCCTCTCTCCTTTTTGTGTGTTGGAGCGGCGGGGAGCAGATTGCGTGTTCCCTGCACACCATTAAAAGCTCTTTTGTGGTTCAGAGACTTTCTCAACAAATATCATATTTAATGGCTGGAAAATAAAAGGGTGGCTGTCCGCAAAGTCCTCCGCTTTTGGTTTTATCTGCTTGTTAAATGTCAGGAGCATTTAGTTGTTGGAGAGAGGAGCAGAGCGTACACAGAGCGCGGCAAAGGGCGGGCGCCTCCTGAAGAGCGATTGGTGGCTTTTAATGGCTAAACCGCATTTTGGCACATGTTTTAGGCGGTGGAAAGTACACCGGCAGTAGCATCAGAGGCCTTTATGTGGGCGGGTTTCCAAAGACTTTTACTATGAGTGGGGGTCCTAGTATGACTGATGGGGGGCATTGGAAGCCCGGCTCCTAGTTATGCCTGGGGCTGATTGGAAGCCCGGCTCCTAGTTGTGCCTGGGGGCTGATTGGAAGCCCGGCTCCTAGTTGTGCCTGGGGGCTGATTGGAAGCCCAGCTCCTAGTTGTGCCTGGGGGGAGGCATTGGAAGCCCGGCTCCTAGTTGTGCCTGGGGGGAGGCATTGGAAGCCCGGCTCCTAGTTGTGCCTGGGGGGAGGCATTGGAAGCCCGGCTCCTAGTTGTGCCTGGGGGGAGGCATTGGAAGCCCGGCTCCTAGTTGTGCCTGGGGGGAGGCATTGGAAGCCCGGCTCCTAGTTGTGCCTGGGGGGAGGCATTGGAAGCCCGGCTCCTAGTTGTGCCTGGGGGGAGGCATTGGAAGCCCGGCTCCTAGTTGTGCCTGGGGGGAGGCATTGCAAGCCCGGCTCCTAGTTGTGCCTGGGGGGAGGCATTGGAAGCCCGGCTCCTAGTTATGCCTGGGGGGAGGCATTGGAAGCCCGGCTCCTAGTTATGCCTGGGGGGAGGCATTGGAAGCCCGGCTCCTAGTTATGCCTGGGGGGAGGCATTGGAAGCCCGGCTCCTAGTTATGCCTGGGGGGAGGCATTGGAAGCCCGGCTCCTAGTTATGCCTGGGGGGAGGCATTGGAAGCCCGGCTCCTAGTTATGCCTGGGGGGAGGCATTGGAAGCCCGGCTCCTAGTTATGCCTGGGGGGAGGCATTGGAAGCCCGGCTCCTAGTTATGCCTGGGGGGAGGCATTGGAAGCCCGGCTCCTAGTTATGCCTGGGGGGAGGCATTGGAAGCCGGCTCCTAGTTATGCCTGGGGGGAGGCATTGGAAGCCCGGCTCCTAGTTGTGCCTGGGGGGAGGCATTGGAAGCCCGGCTCCTAGTTATGCCTGGGGGGAGGCATTGGAAGCCCGGCTCCTAGTTATGCCTGGGGGGAGGCATTGGAAGCCCGGCTCCTGGGGGGAGGCATTGGAAGCCCGGCTCCTAGTTATGCCTGGGGGGAGGCATTGGAAGCCCGGCTCCTAGTTATGCCTGGGGGGAGGCATTGGAAGCCGGCTCCTAGTTATGCCTGGGGGGAGGCATTGGAAGCCCGGCTCCTAGTTATGCATGGGGGGGTCAAGGGAAGCTGGCTCCTAGTTATGACTGGAGGGGGGGGGGGTCATTGGAAGTTGGCTTCTAGTATTCCTGGGGGGGGTCATTGGAAGCCGGCTACTAGTATTCCTGGGGGGGGTCATTGGAAGCCGCCTACCTCCTTAAATACAATAAAATTGTTAAAATGAACCTTTCACTAACTTTGTTACTAGTTATGCCTGGAAGGGGGCTGATTGGAAGCCTGGGGGGCATTGGAAGCTGGCTCCTAGTTATGCCTGGGGGGGGGGGTCATTGGAAGCCGGCTCCTAGTGTGAGCCCGACTCCTAGTATGCCTGGAGGGGGGGTCATTGGAAGGGTCTAGTATGCCTGGGGGGGTCATTGGAAGCTGGCTCCTCCATTAGTGTGACTGGAGGGGGGGGGGGCTGGGGAGGTCATTGGAAGCTGGCTCCTAGTATGCCTGGGGGCTGGGGGGGGGGCATTGGAAGCCCGACTCCTAGTATGCCTGGGGGTCACTGGAAGCTGGCTCCTAGTGTGACTGGGGGGGGGTCATTGGAAGCCGGCTCCTAGTGTGACTGGGGGGGGTCATTGGAAGCTGGATCCTAGTTATGCCTGGGGGGGTCATTGGAAGTATGACTGGAGGGGGGGTCATTGGAAGCTGGCTCCTAGTTATGCCTGGGGGGGTCATTGGAAGCTGGCTCCTAGTATGGACTGGAGGGGGGGGGGGTCATTGGAAGCTGGCTCCTAGTATGCCTGGAGGGGGGGGGGGTCATTGGAAGCTGGCTCCTAGTATGACTGGAGGGGGGGGGCGGGTCATTGGAAGCTGGCTTCTAGTATTCCTGGGGGGGGGTCATTGAAAGCCGCCTACCTCCTTAAATACAATAAAATTGTTAAAATGAACCTTTCAGTAACTTTGTTACTAGTTATGCCTGGGGGCTGATTGGAAGCCCGGCTCCTAGTTATGCCTGGGGGGGGGGCATTGGAAGCCCGACTCCTAGTATGCCTGGGGGGTCACTGGAAGCTGGCTCCTAGTGTGACTGGGGGGCGGGGGAGGCATGGAAAGCTGGCTCCTAGTATGCCTGGGGGCTCATTGGAAGCTGGCTCCTAGTGTGACTGGGGGGGTCATTGGAAGCCGGCTCCTAGTATGACTGGGGGGGGTCATTGGAAGCTGGATCCTAGTTATGCCTGGGGGGTCATTGGAAGCTGGCTCCTAGTATGACTGGAGGGGGGGGGGGGGTCATTGGAAGCTGGCTCCTGGGGGAGGGGGGGGGGTATGACTGGAATGGGGGGGGGGGGGGTCATTGGAAGTATGGCTCCTAGTATAACTGATGGGGGGGGGGGGTCATTGGAAGCTGGCTCCTAGTATGACTGGAGGGGGGGGGGGTCATTGGAAGCTGGCTCCTAGTATGGATGGATGGGGGGGGGGTGGTCATTGGCTCCTAGCTCCTAGTATACTGGAGGGGGGGGGGGTCATTGGAAGTTGGACTGGATGGGGGGGGGGGTCATTGGAAGTTGGCTCCTAGTATAACTGGAGGGGGGGGGGGGGGGTCATTGGAAGTTGGCTCCTGTGACTGGAGGGGGGGGGGGTCATTGGAAGTTGGCTCCTAGTATGACTGGAGGGGGGGGGGGGGGTCATTGGAAGTGGATGGCTCCTAGTATGACTGGATGGGGGGGGGGGGGTCATTGGAGTATAACTGGAGGGGGGGGGTCATTGGAAGTTGGCTCCTAGTATGCCTGGGGGTTCATTGGAACCCGCCTACCTCCTTAAATACAATAAAATTGTTAAAATGAAAATGAACCATTCAGTAACTTTGTATGAATACATTACTATTCCTATTTATTATTATATACAGGATTTAAATGGCACCAACAGTTTGCACTGCGCAGTACAGTACAACATGAGGACAGACCTTACAAATACAATACAGGAGGGATCTGAGGGCTCTGCTCAGCTTACAATCCAACTATTGTACAGCAAGAGCACATTAAAAAAAAAATTCCACCCTGTACAATTATAGTCCAGTGACTTTGCCTGGGCTGAGATGTCAGTCTACTGCAAGCAGGAGGAAGCATTTCCTCAGTCTCCTCTCCCCCACTGATCAGACTGTACATTGTAACTTTGCAGCAAGGTGAGAGATCTGTGTCAGGCATTTGTGAACACACACCGGCACCAGGATTAACATGAGTGTGATTTCTGAGAGACCCGGGATGATGCCTGAATAAAGATGGCTCGGTCATTGTCGGAGGTAATCTGCCAGGACTTGTTGTAGATCCCTGGTAGGGATGCACCTGAAAGGAAAACTGTATTTCGGATCTGTATTCCAGGTGCCCGTCTTGGATCCTCCGATTTGTTGTTAGCAGGCACGCCAGCCTCAGATAAGCCGGTTGATGGTCTATATTTAGCCGTCTGGTATAAATAAATAATAAATGGGCTATATTTGGATGTCTGCGGCTCTGTAGAAATGTTGTGTTGCGGTTATTGCAGCGGCGGTACTGCGCTTTATGGCAAGTGTTCATTTCCGTGGCTTCAGGGCGACCCGTTCATTATGAATTGGATGGTAATGGATGCACAAGGTGTGTGCATTGTTCTTAATGCAGAGCATTGCAACGCATGGTTTCTGCATAGTGAGGTGTTGGACCTTTTACTGTATGATGTCACGGACAATGAATGGCGCTGCATGTGGAGAAGGTGACTTGCCATGCGTTTATAGCAGGGCTTGACAAATGTTTTGCTTTGAAGCTAGGAGGCAGCTAAGGTTGGGGGCCATTTTATTTTTTTCACTTTTAATCACTTTCACCCCCTTCCCGACCAGGCCAATTTGTAGCTATCGGTGCTGCTGCACTTTGAATGACGTGGTCATGCCACACTGTATCCATCAGAACTTTTCATATTTTTTTTTTTAGACCAATATTTTTATTTTTTTGTTATTTAATTACTATTAAGATTTAAATTTTTTGCTCAAACAGAAAGTGAAGAAAGTTTTATTAAAGTTTTGCAAATAAATGACTTCACTGATGGGGCGCGCCACTGATCAGGACACTGATGGGGGGGGGCCCCCACTGATCAAGACTGATAGGGGGGGGGGGGGGCGCTACTGATCAAGATGATGGGGGGGGGGGGGGGGTGCCACTGATCAGGACGCTGATGGGGGGGGGGGGGGGGGGCGCGCCACTGATCAGGACGCTGATGGGGGGGGGGGGGGGCGCGCCACTGATCAGGACGCTGATGGGGGGGGGCGCGCCACTGATCAGGACGCTGATGGGGGGGGCGCTACTGATCAGGACACTGATGGGGGGGGGGGGGGGGCACTGATCAGGACACTGATGGGGGGCGTCACTGATCAGGACACTGATGCCTAGTTTTAGTTCTGGTCACAGCGAGTCGGTGTCCTGTGTGCGATCGATTTTTGCCATTTTTCTGTAGCATATTATAGCTGTGAAATCTTATTTTTTTTAATACGATCTGCACCAGTTCATTACATGCCATGCTGGCTGATATCGGTGATGGGAGCATTAGAGCGGTCAGCGTGCTTATGAAATTTGATAAAAACCTCTCTGATCTTATTACGTATCTGGTAGGGTTGTCCCAATACTTGTACTCGGGCAAATGCTCCCGATGCTTCACCCGATACTTGTCCTGTGTCCTCCTCCAGCCCCCCTCCGTTTTGCTGCAGTCTCTCTGCCCTCCCGCCGCTGTTTCCTTCTCCCTCCGTGTCCTCCGCCGCTGTTTCCTTCTCCCTCCGTGTCCCCCGCCGCTGTTTCCTTCTCCCTCCGTGTCCTCCGCCGCTGTTTCCTTCTCCCTCCGTGTCCCCCGCCGCTGTTTCCTTCTCCCCTGTGTCCTCCGCCGCTGTTTCCTTCTCCCTCCGTGTCCCTCCGCCGCTGTTTCCTTCTCCCTCCGTGTCCTCCGCCGCTGTTTCCTTCTCCCTCCGTGTCCCCCGCCGCTGTTTCCTTCTCCCTCCGTGTTTCCTTCTCCCTCCGTCCTCCGCCGCTGTTTCCTTCTCCTCCCTCCGTGTCCCCGCCGCTGTTTCCTTCTCCCTCCGTGTCCCCCGCCGCTGTTTCCTTCTCCCTCCGTGTCCCCCGCCGCTGTTTCCTTCTCCCTCCGTGTCCCCCGCCGCTGTTTTTTCCTTCTCCCTCCGTGTCCCCCGCCGCTGTTTCCTTCTCCCTCCGTGTCCCCCGCCGCTGTTTCCTTCTCCCTCCGTGTCCCCCGCCGCTGTTTCCTTCTCCCTCCGTGTCCCCCGCCGCTGTTTCCTTCTCCCTCCGTGTCCCCCGCCGCTGTTTCCTTCTCCCTCCCCCCGCCGCTGTTTCCTTCTCCCTCCCCCCCGCCGCTGTTTCCTTCTCCCTCCGTGTCCCTCCCGCCGCTGTTTCCTTCTCCCTCCGTGTCCCTCCCGCCGCTGTTTCCTTCTCTCCTCCGTGTCGTCTCCCGCCGCTGTTTCCTTCTCTCCCTCCGTGTCCTCCCGCCGCTGTTTCCTTCTCTCCCCCTGTGCGTCTCCCGCCGCTGTTTCCTTCTCTCCCTGTGCGTCTCCCGCGCTGTTTCCTTTCTCCTTCTCTCCCCTGTGCGTCTCCCGCCGCTGTTTCCTTCTCTCCCCTCCCCCGTGCGTCTCCCGCCGCTGTTTCCTTCTCTCCCCTGTGCGTCTCCCGCCGCTGTTTCTTCTCCCCCGTGCGTCTCCCGCCGCTGTTTCCTTCTCTCCCCCGTGCGTCTCCCGCCGCTGTTTCCTTCTCTCCCCCGTGCGTCTCCCGCCGCTGTTTCCTTCTCTCCCCCGTGCGTCTCCCGCCGCTGTTTCCTTCTCTCCCCGTGTCCCCCTGGAACTGTCAGGATGGAGAGCGGCGGTAGGAGCCGGCTCCTTACTGTTCCGAATGGACAGAGTCAGCGATGACTCTGTCCATTCACAGAACTGAAACATCATAAACTGTGATTACAATGTTTCAGTTTATTAATAAAGAAAAGACGGAATAAAGAGAAATTGCAATAAATAAAATAATAAAAAATAAAATGTAAATGGTAATAAGTTAAAAAAACACACTGACAATCCACTACCCCCCCCCCCCTCTAAAAAAAAATAATTAAAAAAAATAAGCCACTGTAAAAAAAAAAAAAAAAAAAAAGTAAAAAAAAACAAACAAACTTGGCGAGTACTTGGAAAAAAGTATCGGTACTTGTACTCGGTCTTAAAGTGGTATCGGGACAACCCTAGTATCTGGTTTTATACCCAATGACCCCCATCACTGGGTCTCAACCCTGTTCTCAAGTACCCCCCATAGCTCCCATCGCTCCCTGATTTCGAGGGTCTGTCCCTGATTTGGAGCAATGTCCCTCTGTCCCTCATTCCTCCTCATTTGTCCCTCATTTTGGTCTGTAGTTTAGTAGTGGTTAAAAAAAAGCACTTGTGGATTTAACCAATCTTATTTTTTTTGTACAATTCTCCTTTTAAAGGGGCGTGGCAAGGGGTGTGTCCCATGCCTGCATACGTTCGCTGATAGGTGTCCCTCATTCCTATCTCAAAAAGTTGGGAGGTATGACCCCCCAACAGGCCATGTTTTGGGAATTTCTCTTGGATAAAATAGCTGTCCAAAATACCAAGCCATCGACTGATTTAAAGCACCTGTGCAATATCAAGGAAAGCCTGCAAACATGGCCCGTTGGGGGTACTTGAGGGCAGGGTTGAGAACCACTGCTCTATGCAATGCGGGGAGATATTGGCTGGTTTTACCCCCAACGACCCATCACTGGGTTTTTGTGATTCTCTGCATAATGTAGGCAGATCATGGCTGGTTTTGCATCTAATGACCCCCATTACGGAGTCTCTGCGATTCTCTATGTCAGTGTTTCTCAACTCCAGTCCTCAAGATGCCTCCACAGGTCAAGTTTTCAGGATTTCCCTCGGATGAAACGGCTGTTGTATTACTAAGGCAGTGAAACTGATCAAATCGCCTGTACAAAATATTGGATATTAGAAGCTCAAAGTGCAGTGACATCAGAGTAAGCAAACTCTGTACAGGAGGAGAGCCAGGAGGGAAAACGTCATCTTTTACCTTTTGCTGATTTATTTCTAGCAATGTTCGTTGTGGTCAGCGGCTCCTCCGTATCCAGTGACGTGGGTTGTCGGATGGGCAGACATGATGTGCTCTCCGGGATGGGTTGTCCTCTTAATCTCTTAAGCTGCAGATGATCCTTGTGTGCCTTACTGACCTCTGCACAGGCAGAGCGGTTGAAGGGAAAGTACAGAGCGTTTCCACTGAGCGCATATTCACACTCGCTGTCTTTGCTATTTTTTTATTTTTTTAGTTTTTCTGTCCTATTTTTGTTACTGCATTAAAACAAATTCCCGTCTGTTGCCTTTTATGGGAACGCATCTGAATCGCACATGTTGTCATTTTTTAACAGAAATTTTAATTTAAATAAAGTGTGGGCACCCCCCTCCAAATCCATTGACAGATGTCATTGGTTCTGGGTCGTCGATCCTGGCCTGACGTCACCCCCCCCCCCCCCCCCCCGTGTGCGGCCCTCATGGCCGGGGGTGCGTGTTCAAGTGTTCCTAGCTTTGGGACCACGTTGGTCCGGGGTTGTGATCTACTTTGTAGGCCCGGTAGTCGGACTGGGTCTACAATCCGGAGTGATCCTGTGCTGTCCGTCCTGAGGGAGGAAGCCACTCGAAGAACCTATCTTGGGAGCACCGAGCACGAGGCTGGTGTCTCAGGAGAGGCCTTGAATTTCATTGAAGGACGCACGATTGCTGAAAGGCTGAGTGATGGTCGCCTGTCAGTTTTAAATTCATACGTTTATTCAAGAGATCCGGGTGCTTAATCTTGTGCTGGAAGGATTCTGGACCGAATACATCTCTACCCTTTTGGGAAGGTCTGTGCTAGAGACTTTGCTAAAGTTTCCTTGTGACACCCTGGATGCTAGGCTAGTGAGAGAGGCCTATCCAGGTGCACAATACCCACTCTGGCTAGAGTGGCAACGAAAGTTACATTGCTGGAAGCAGGAGTGTTTCCGAACAAAGTTATACATCAGAACCTACTACCTATTACCCTTTCTACCTCCAACTACCACTTTAATTATTTTACCCTGTTGGGTAATGAAGCCTACGATCGAATCCGAGTCCATCGGATGGAATTGAGGAGACTGCATACTGAGCGGCGTTTCATGCTTGCACAAAGCGGGGATTCGTGAGTGCATTTGCTGATGTACTGGATCGCATTATCCATTTGTATTTGATGTCTGTGCAATGAGGTTTTTCTTTTTCCTTTCATATACATATCTGCCTATGAGTGCCTGATCACCGGACTGCAGCGGTGAAGTACTGGGATTTGCATTCACAGTGGAGGAAGGCATCGTGTGTTTTTCCTGATTGGAACTTTTCTGCTTCTGCTAATCACTGTGCACATGGTTAAGGACTTATCACATGGAATTTATGTGTGTTTATTAATACTTTTACCCACAGTATATGGAGTATGTTTACTTTTACTCACAGTATATGGAGAATATTTTCTCCCTGATTAGTTTGTACGTTTTACACTTATAAGTTAATAGCGCATCCAATTATATATATTTTTCACTGTTTCTTTTGATTTTGGTAACACTCGGATAGCAGCTGTATTTGTTTTTTTATTAGGTGTTTCTGGGATTATTAATTTAATTAGCGCTGTAGTTCATTTTCACATATTCTCAAGTAGAGGTAACGTGCCACCCAAAACAAACCAGCAGCTCCTTCGGGGTAGTGCTACACCAATATGAGATTCATTTTGAGATATAATCGCTTGATATATCGGCATAGAGGCTGCCCGACCCGGTTCAATAAGATCTGGGGATGCTGGCTAGATACCCCTGGCTTGGCTCCATGAGACCCAATTGTTAGGCTATTGACGTAACATGGGAGCTCAACCGCCCAGTGTGTCCTCGCCCTTGGGGTGCTGGGGAAGAGATGTGACAATGTCTTCCTAAACCATATCTGGGGATTCATACACTGTGACATTTAAGGACATCTCAGGTTCAACCTGTTTTATAAACCTGCTTTTGGCTATATACAAGAACATTACTCTACTTTGTATTCTGTTAAGTTATTGTATACATGTTATACTTCAAAACATGCATTGTTGTACTGTTAAAAGTGGTTAAACTTTATTTAACTTAAGATTGGTAATGTAGTCTTCAAATATCATCCAAAGTGTCCAAGTTCTCTAGTCTCCTCCTTCCATGCGCTTCTCCAGGATTTATCCAGAGCCTCTCGCATCCTCTGGAACTCGCTACCTCAACCTGTCCAGCTATCCTCTACTCTTACTACCTTCAGGCTTCAGATCCTTGAAAACTCATCTCTTCAGGGAAGCCTATCCCGTCTCCAACTAATCTTTTACCACTTCCATAAGCTCCTTTCCCACAGTTGCAACCTTTTGTACCACCTGCCCCACCCTATTAGATTGTAAGCTCTTCAGAGCAGGGCCCTCTTAATCCTCTTGTTTTCTATTTTTTCTTATAACTGTATTGGCTCCCTTTTTAAATTGTAACATGCTGCGTAAACTCTTGGCGCTATATAAATCCTATATAATAATTCTGATAAATGTGTGTGCAATCGCTGCTAACGTATGCAAGCGGAACCGATGTGGGCAATTCGCCTTTGCGCACAAGCTGGGGGGTCTTTTTCTTTCTTTTTTTTTCACTATTAGACCCTAGATCTCTCCCTAGAGCCAGGTTTTTAGAACCCCCTAAGCTCCACCCCCCTGAAGCTGCCAGCATTGTTCACGTGCATAAATTATCTGTCATGCTCTGCTTGGGAAGCAGCAAACATGTCGCACTTGACCCATCCAGGCAAATGTGCTGCTTTGCACACGCTTGTGGTGCGATTTTTCTGCCAATTATAGGGTTAAAACAGGCGTTGAGGTGGTGTTACCATTCAGCATCCACCCCAGTGTTCTGACTATGTTGGAACTGACTTGTATCCTTCAGCACAGGCACTACTGCTCATCTAAACCTTTTGTTTCTGGGGGTACGGACGTCCTTCGCGGTCCAGCTTTGGCTTGTGGGAGACTTCTATAGAATTTTATAAAGCGCGGATTGGCACATCTAGATGTAACATGCACATTACAGAGGCAGGCGATATCTTCAGATGTATTTTTCTTTCCCTCCTAATTACTGGCATTTCACACGGATGAATGTCTGGGTTCCGGCCCTCCGCTGATAACGATTGTCCTTGACATTTTTCAAACACATCTTGTGGTCCCCAGCTGTCTAAATACCACCCCACGCTGGGCGCGCAGTCCGCTTCTTCATATTTAATGTTGTTGATGTGCCGAGCCTGCGGGGGTGCTAAGGATAGCCAGTGCAGCCGAAGGAACTAGAAGTCCCAGCAATGCAACAAAACTTATGACCACAAACTCCCAAAAACAGTATAAAGTGTCATAGATGGCGGTACACTCTGCTGGAACGTAGTTACTTTATTGATTCATATAAAAAAATATCAAATATGCATAAATGCAACCTGCACAGAGGAGGAATACGGATGGGAGGAATGTTGACGCGTTTCGAACCTATTTGGAAATGAAACGCATTAACAATCTTTTTAACTGTTTTCCTCTGTGCTGTTTGCATTCATGCATATTTTTGATATGGATCAATAAAGTAACTACATTCCAGCGAAATGTGCAGTCAATTACTAATGCATCTTAACCTAATGCTGCAACCACACATGGTGGTACACCTGTTTTAACAGTTATGTCGTGTTCGATGGGCAGTACCACCAGGGCCGCTGTTATGAATCGTAGGGCCCCGTACAGCCTACCCGACGGCCCCCCCCACCCACACACATACCTGACGGTATTCTATACAATATTTTCAAACCAATTCCCCCTCTTAGTACAAATCTCCCTGCACAATTTCCCCAATCCCTCCCATTAGCCCCAAATTCCCTCATCGGCTCCTGGTACACAATCACCCGCATCTTCCCTCCCAGCACAAATCTATCTTCAATCCCTCTCCTAGTAGACATTCCCACAAATCCCTCCTCCTAGCACAACCCCCTCTCGGGGCAGGGGAAGGAGCACAGCGGCGGCTGGCCAGGTTCATTATCCCTCTGTCTCTCACCCAGCAGCTAAAAGCCGGCGGGAGGGAGAGGGAGAGAAACCTGGATGAGAGACATGGAGGGCATTGTTCTCCACCAACCCTCCTGCTGTCTGGGCCCCTCTGTGTGCCAGGGCCCCCTACAGGAGGGTTGGTGGTCCCCCCTATCAGCGGCCCTGAGTACCGCCACCAATCATGACTCATTTAAGTGGACTGGGTGCCGCCATGATTCTGTGGTCTTTTAATGGTGTAAAACGGGCAATCACATATCGCCTCCCACCTGCCTGTCAACTGTATGGTGAACACCACAGTGTTCAGGCCAGTGCACTGGATCCTGGGAGGGAGCTGAGAAGGTGACACGCCCCCCCATACCTCGAAGTACCAGTTAGGTCGGCCATACATAGAGCAAATTTCTTTGCTGCAACCTTGGATTGCAGGAAAGTTTCATTTGATTCCTCCCTCCATCAACAGACCGTGTTGATGCAGCAATCGCACTTTCCAGGTCATTGTCTTCTTGGGGTGGGTGAAGCCGTCCCCGCTAGGAGAATATAGTGACTATCGCTAACGGCCATAGGAGCCACTAGTCATAATTGCCAGTGAATCCAGCAGGCTGGTCGTACCCAAGTTGATTTATTTACCGTGGTACATTCAGCCTGCCCGTTAACAGTTCAAATCTCGGCTGGTTCCTGCCGAACCTGCCAAGATTCAAACAGTGTGTGGCCGGCCTTATTTCTGAGAGGTCCAACAGAGGTCTAGAATAGGAGCGTGGGGATTGTAAGTACCGGCGGGTGGGTGGTCTCCTGGCATAACTGTTCACTGTTCCCTGAATGGGCATGCCAAGGAGACTGTGGCCATTTTAGCCAATTTTTTATTTCCCAGTGGCGGCCCCCATGTTCTCAGTACATCATTCAGTTAAATAACGCAGCATCCATCATTTACTGTTTCTATGTCCTCACCAGGCATTGTAGTTCTTGGCTAATTCAGGGCCGATCATTGCCTGGAGTATTGATACGATCGAACAGCCTTACACAAATGCGTTACCCTTAATTACTAGTACAACCTCTCAGGGGCCTCTTAGGACGGAAGACGCAGAGGCGCAGCACCATGGATTTATTGATGAGTTAATTTGCTGCTAATTGTGCCTTAGCTGCTGATTTTTTTTTTTTCAGTAATGCCTGGGAGCCACGTGATTGACTATCAGGGGTTTTGGATCTCTCAGCAAAGCGGATTTGTAATTTAAAAGGCCAATGTTATCGCTGTAATGGATTTATTCTGTTGTCTGTTTTTAGGTTTTTTAGCAGGGAGATGGGTCTTAAGTTATTCAAGCTGGTGGGGTCTAGTGAGGTGTGTTTTTAAAGTATGGGGTTAAAGTGGATGTCCGCCCAAAAAAAAAATATTAAAAGCCAGCAGCTACAAATACTGCAGCTGCTGACTTTTAATATTAGGACACTTACCTGTTCTGGAGTCCAGCGCCGTCCGCAGCAGAGGACGAGCGATTGCTCATCACTCTGCTGCTCCCCCTTCATCCACGGTGAGGGAACCGTGAAGTGAAGCGCTCCGGCTTCACTGCCCGGTTCCCTACGGCGCATGCGCGAGTTGCGATGCGCCCGCCGATTGGCTCCCACTGTGTGCTGGGAGCGGAGTGTTCCCAGCACACAATGGGTGGGCGACGGGATGTGACGAAATGCCTGTATTCTGCCGGAGAATGCTGGGCCAGAAGTGGGTGCAAATATCTGTCTTCAGACAGGTGTCTGCACCTCCCCCTCCCCCTGAAAGGTGACACCGGAGGGGGGGAGGGTTCAGCGCGAGTTCACTTTAGGGTGGAGCTCCGCTTTAACCAGTGTGTGTTTGAGCGGGGAAGGAAAGGTGCCGGAGGAGAGGTTATATACAGTTGTGGCCAAAAATATTGGCACCCTGCATTTATGTCAGATAATGCACCACTTCACCCAGAAAATTGTTGCAAAAACAACGTTTAGGCCTTATGTTTTTCTTTTGTATTGGTATCGCACAAAGTGGAGAAACAAAAAGCCAGAATATGACACACAAAACTCCATAAATGGACTGGGCTATATTTTTGACACCATCTCCAAACTGAAGAAAATTATTTGCATTTAAGTTATATAATAAAAAAAATCTGCTTTTTGTAGTTAAAGTGGAAATCTGTGCATGTGAGTTGGCATGCCTTAGTGCTGGGATGAGCCAACATTGTACAAACAATCAGCTGGTATTATGACCAATTTTAATTTACAGTGTTATGCACAATTATACTTTTTAAGTGTAGCGCTACCACCTCAGGAGCCGCTGCACAGATTGGGAATGGCGTGTTACCTGTATGAATGTCTAGGGATATGATAACAATTAAGGAATGTCCAAACCGCCGGTGTCTTTCTGTGCTTTTATTCTTGCCCAACACGGCAAACGGTGAACTTGGAGTAGATAGAATGAAGATGGGTGAAAGGAGAATTGGCAGACTCGGGCCTAAGAACGACGGAAACAATCCTGCTTCCAAATGGGACTTTAACTTCGTCGCCACTCCAGCTGGAATGGGCACAGCGTACCTGGACAGTCTCTCACAGAACTGGCAGCCAGAATATCACTGAGACTCTTGAAAAGGAAAAAAGTCTCTGACACAGACTTGACTGAAATAGAAATTAAAAGTGAGACCTCTGCCACAGGCCCTTTGCTTTAGAACTCAATTTGTGAGGTGAATCCTTCTCAAGATTGATGCCTGAATCTCCCTCAGGTAGTTTTCTTCAAATAGTCACTGACTAACGGGTTGCCATAAGACTAACTCCCAGTGTCCGGTCACCTCGATCCCCGATGGTTCCGTCTAGGCCCTATTGGATTGCCTGCCTTCTGGCTCTCCTCAGACTGACTCCCCACCGAACAGCACAACTCACTTGGGATCTTCTTTCCAAAGATGGGAGGACCCAATAAGTCACTGGGTCCCATCAGCGCTTCAGTTGCTCCAGGCCAACATGGTTCCGGAACCAAGGACGCGTGGCACATGCGCCCCGGCCTGGTAGGCCATATCGCCGGGGCTAGGGTTGCCACATCATCCCTTTAATCCAGGACACATATGAATTACACAGGTTCTGTGGCTGATTAAGGTGGTAATTAAACTTACTTGGTGCCTTATGTTCATTAATTTAGCTTCAGAACCTGTGTAATTCATATGTGTCCTGGATTAAAGGGATGATGTGGCAACCCGAGCCGGGGCCCGTGATGTGCGCACACCCTGAAAGTGGGTGCTGCACCCGGATCCAACCACAAACTCCCCTGCCCGACATGGCGTCTCAAAAAATACCCTCCCCCAGCATGCCCCACGAGGGAAAAAACCCTTTGATTGGCTGCTGGCAAGAAGGCGCTCTGACCTGGACTCCACTGCCGCCACCTGTCGCCCCCTGGGTGGAAAGGCACCTCAGGAACACAGAATGAACTGACGGCACAGCCCAGCTAGACAAAAGTATAATTTGTACAAATCACATGGATGAGAGCTACATAACTCTCTCATCCCCCTCTAAATTCAAGATGGCACCTGGACTGAAAGTACACAGACGATGCAACACTTCTGGTTCAAAAGAATATCATATTACCAGCTAACATGTTTCGGGGGGCTTGCCCCCTTCAGGAAAAAAACATTCTGAAAGGAGCATGTCCCCTGAAACGCGTCAGCTGGTATGACCAATTTAATTTACAGTGTTATGCACAATTGTACTTTTTAAATTTAATATTGCTTTGTCGTTTTTGAAGCGACAGCGCTACACATTTGTTAATAAGTTCACACAGGATAGGGAAGCTAAAAAAAATCCTGGAGTTCCACTTTAGATGAGGGTGAACTTGGTTGCTGTGGACAGCACAGACAGTTCAGCTTTCAGCTACTTGTACACAAAGACAGATGTTCTCCACACTTCAGTGCCTGTTTGGGATTTAAAACTTGCAGAGATCTGCGTGACCCAGTCACATAATTGGAAGAGTCATTTGTATGTAAATGAAGCGCGCCCATTCAAGGGGAAAAAAAAGATGGCTACAGAACGGCATTCATATTTGTTCTATAAATACACTCGGAACAAACAGGTTCTAATAAGAGGCTTCAAATGTATTCATATTGAAAACTCTATTTGAAGCTCTGTAAATTCTGCACAGTCAGTGGGGTTAAAGATTATATCTTAAAA
>JAJQKJ010000908.1:0-63830 GCA_029574335.1 Rana kukunoris | reverse complement strand
CTACAAAAGGCAGTACACATGTCCTGCGATCCTGTGAAATGTACTGCCACCCTTGGGTAAAAAAACCTGGATCCGTTTTAAAACCACTCGATACTCAACAAATCGTGAGGAACGGCTCCCCTCACTGATAAGGCCTGTAACTCGCTTACTCTACAAGCTGAGGTAATTGCTACCAATTTTTTATTTTTAAAGTAACTTAATGGAAATATCCTCTAGGGCTCAAAAGGAAACTACCAGAGTTTGAAGAACCAGGGACAGGTCCCAAGTTGGGCAACTTCTCACCATACTGGCCTGGCCCTAGAAATGGATTTGAAAAATCTAGCTACCGTGGGATTTTCCAGAAGAGAAAACTGGAGGAAAACGATGATAGCTGCCGCCTGTACCTTTAAGGTACTAACTAAAAGACCCTTGTCGACACCCTCTTGAAAAAATTCCAAATTAGAAGGGACTTAATGCGTTAATCTTTTGTTTTCAGATAACCACAAATTAAACTTTCAAAACTTTGGAATATATGGCTCTAGTGACTGGTTTTCTGCAACTCACCAGAGTCTTGATTACTTTGTCAGAAAACCCCTGAGCCCTCAGTATCTTTTCTTCAGATACCAAGCCGTTTAAGGAAACCACCTGTGTGTGTGATACTGGACCCTGCGATAGCAAGTCCTCTATTGAAGCCTCAGTGGAGGCTCCGAGACCAGAGTCTGTAGCAGGGAAAACCATGTCCTCTTGGGCCAAAAAGAGGCGATCAGAATAAGGTCTGTTTCCTCTAGGAGAAACTTTCAGAGCACTTCCGGAATAAAAGTCTGATCGGCGGGAAGGCGTAGCAGAGGTCGAATCGCCATGGATTTGCCAGAGCATCGATCCTCAGTGATTGATCTGCTGGGTTTAGAGAAAAGAACTCTGTCTTGCAGTTTGTCCAGATTTGCAAACAGATCTGCTTCGGGACAACCCCATTTGTCTTGATCTCCGCAAATACCTTTGGATGAAGCAACCAATTGTCTCGCTCCACCTTATGGCGACTGAGATAGTCTGCCAGATAGTTTTGCGTCCCCTTCAGGTGCACTGCTGTAATTAAGGCTAGATTCTCTTCTGCCCATGACAACATTTCCAGGGCAATCAATTGAAGAATCCGACACTCCTTGTGCCTTCCTGTTTGTTGAGGTACACGACCGTCGCGATGTTGTCGGATAGGATCTGGAGATTGTGACACCTGATTTCCGACTGAAAAACCTGCAGGGCTCTCTGAACCGCTAGAAGCACTCTCTGGTTCTATTAAGTTTTTGCTTCCCTCAAGGACCATTTTGCCTGTGCGACTTTGTCGCAGAGGTGGGCTCCCCATCCCCAGGAACTTGCGTCTGTCGTGATCCTCTTGGATACAGGAATGGACTTGTTAGGTGAAGATTTAATTTAAATAAGATTGTCCTCCACCACAAGCTTCTTTTACCTTGGTAGGTAATAAAACTCTTGACTCCAGAGACCTCGCGTCTCCATCCCAGCTTTTCAGAAGAAACATCTGCAATGGTCTTTGATGGAATCTTGCCCATGGTACAGCTGGGAAACACAAGGTCATCAGACCTACTGTCCTTGAAACTTCTCTCAGTGAGACCAACTGATTGTCTGTAAAGCCGAGACTGCTTGCACCATCTTTGAGACCTTCTCCTCTGGGAGAAACTTTTTGGCCTACTGAGCAAAAATCGTAGCCCAGATAATTCACCTTCTGGGCCGGATTTAAAGAAGACTTCTCTGTTTATCAACCAAACCATTGATTGAAGGAAGTCCTGTATAGTCTGGAGATCTGTTAACATTTTTTGGCAAGACTCCGCCACTATTGGGACGTCGTCCAGGTAAGGGATGATATAGTCATTGCCTTTAACCTTAGCGGAGCCAGCGCCTCGCCCAACACTTTTGTGAAAATGCGTGGGGCCGAGGACAGACCGAAGGGGAGGGCTTGAAACTGAAAGTGCCGAATTTCTGATCCAATCTTGACTTCCATTCTCGAGAATCTTTGGAATGCTGGATGGATCGGGACATGCAGATAAGCATCCCTTAAATCCAAAGTAGCCATGAAGCAGTTTGGGTAAAGCAGGCTTTTGATTGTGAACACTGTCTCCATACGGAAGTGCTTGTACGTGATAGATCGGTTTAGAGACCGAAGATTCAGAATAAGCCGATACTTTCCTGACGGCTTTCTGATCAAATATGGGAATAAAACCATTTGCTCTGATCTGAGCGGGGAACAGGAAATCAGGACTTTCTGATCTAGCAAGTCTCCTATTTGGAGACCCAGAGCCCTCGCTTTTTCCGGATCTTTGGGAGGGGAGGTGATCAATAGTCGCTCTGGTGGTTGGCAGGAGAATGGCAGGAGAATTGCAGCCAGTACCCGTTTGCTATTAGAACCAGGATGAAGGGACTTAAGGTGACTGCTGCCCACTGTGGGAGAAAGGCCCTCAATCTTCCTCCCACTGGAAGATGCTGGTCACGGTGGCTTGGCGGGCTGTTGAGGTGTGTTATATAAAACATCCCCTCTACCTCTGCCCTTATGCTCGGTCCAATGTTTCTTGGGCCTGTTGTCCTTTTCTGTAGGATTTTGCTGCCTGCTTTGGCCGTGAAAAAAAAAATTCAGCCTGTCTACCTTTTCTTGTTTTCTGGAAAGGCCCTTTTCTATCGGCCGTACGTTCCAGTGCCTCCTGCAGACCTGGGCCAAAAAGATGATCCGCTGTTAGAGGAAGCCCACATAGGCGAAATTTAGAGGCTGCATTACCTGACAAGGTTTTAAGCTAAAGGCTTTTTCTGGCTGAGTTCACTAAAGCCGAAGTCCTGGCTGTCATTCTTACCGACTCTGCGGAAGAATCAGCCAAAAACCTCACGGCACTAAAAAGGAGAGGAAAGGATCTTAGAATCTCCTCCCTAGAGGTACCTACCCAAGTGGAGGCCAGGGACGGTTTAAGATTCCCAATAGCTAAATCCAAGGCCCTGTTGAGGAGGATATCTCCTTTCTTGTCTATCGGCTCCTTAAGCATGCCCATATCATCAAACGCCAGGTCCTAATTTTTTGAAACCTTTGAAAGAGGTGCGTCCAACTTTGAATTTTTGTTCCTCATCAAATGGAAACCTTTTTAGGTTACCAGAAAAGAAAGATTTTCTCTGGATTTTCCCACTCCAGCTTGATAGTATTAAGGAGGGAACTGTGCACTGGAAAGACTTGATTTAGTTGAATAGATAACCTATTAAAAGCTATCTACTTCTTCCAAAGATAACTTAAACCTTGAGCCCCTAGAGGATTCTCTATCCCTGGGCCCTGGATCTGGCCCCGATTCTTCTGGAGAAGAACGGGTAGATCTAGCTTCAGCCTGTTATACCTGAAGGGTTCCACATGTACTGGCACTTATGTCTCTCACAACACACAGGACATCACAGTGGCGACGAGGATGGGATTTACAAAGTGTCTATCAGTCTGAGAGTGAGAGAGAGACACGGACATTGTGGATTGTCACCTGGATAACAGCAGTCACAGATCCCAGCAGGAAAATGTCATTAATCGGGACATTAAGTGAGTTTGATGGAGAACAGACATCCTGAAGTTCCTGGGTTGAGAGGCTGGAACAGTATTTCAGTGCAAATGCCATCACAGATAACAGGCAAGTGGCAGTTTTTTTGACAGTGGTCGGGTCCAAAACGTATGACACTCTTAGAGATCTGCTTTCCCCTGTAAAACCTTCAGCTAAGACATTGGCAGAGCTGCTGACACTGCTAGAGGATCACTTCCAGCCCAAACCACTAGAAATAGCAGAAAGATTTCGCTTCTATCAGAGGCAGCAGCAGACAGGTGAAGAGATTAAAGCTTATGTGCTCGCCCTTCGCAGACTAGCCTCTACCTGTTCTTTTGGGGACTAGCTACCTACTGCACTGAGGGATAAGTTTCTTATGGGACTGAATTGTGAGTCAATACAAAAGAGACTGTTAACAGAGAAAGACCTTACCATTACAAAGGCAATTGAGATAGCTTCAGTGATGGAAATGGCTGTGAAAGATACAGAGCAATTGAACCCCTAGAGCAGAAGGGAAGAGGTGAAGCAGGAAGTTTTCAGAACAGCAGTCAAGCCGACTGCCGCAAACTGGAAATACCGACCCCCACCAAGCCGGGAGGAGTCAGCTTGTTACCGTTGTGGGAATACAGACCATGATCACAAAGTCTGCCGGTTTAAGGATCAGAACTGTCATAATTGCGGTAGGACCGGCCATCTGAAACGAGTTTGCCGTAGCAAGAAGGTGCGAGATAAACAACCTCTGAACCCCAAGACAAAGACATATATGGTGGGAAGATATACATCATCTTCTGAGTCAGAGGATGAGGAAGTGCTCCACAGATTAGACATACATCATATGCATGCAGCACCCTCCGCAATGACTGTAGATGTAACCATTGAGGGAAAGAAACTCAAGATGGATGTAGACACAGGAGCAGCAGTTTCAGTTATCACCCAGAAACAATGGAGACAACTTCAGACCCCGAAGAACTGTCCGCCCAACACCAATCAAACTGCAGACATACTCAAAGCAGATACTCCACCCACTGGGTTACGCAAAAGTAAAGGTATTGTACAAGGGTCAGACAAAGAGACTGCCATTATATATCCTGAAAAATGGGGGACCCCCTCTTTTGGGAGAGACTGGATTGCTCACTTTGGTATGCCAGACATCGCCATAAGTCCCTGTAACACCGTTACCATGCCATTAGGAGATAATGAGGGATGGGTGGTGTCCCTGAAGCAGCGGTTCCCAAAGGTTTTTGATGACCAGTTGGGAAAAATAAAACATGACTGTTTGAGACTCAAGCTGAAACCCAACGCTCAGCCTAAGTTCTTCAAAGCTCGGACAGTACCTTTCGCACTCCGAGCAGGTGTGGAAGCAGAACTAAGTCGGCTGGAGGAACAAGGTGTCATCTCAAAGGTAGAGCACAGCGAGTGGGCATCACCAGTTGTACCGGTAAAGAAAGCGAATGGGGACTTGCGCATTTGTGGCGATTTCCGCATGGCACTGAACTCCCAACTGGAAATAGACCAGTATCCCCTACCCAGAGTAGATGACATTTTTGCCTCTCTTGCAGGGGGTCAAAAGTTCACCAAGCTTGATCTCAAACAAGCATATTTACAGTTTGAGGTCCATCCTTCTTCCCGCAAGTTTCTGACCATCAACACCCACAAGGGACTATATGAGTACAATCGGATGGTGTTTGGGGTAGCCTCTGCCCCAGCCATTTGGCAACGAAAAATGGATGAGATTTTGGCGGACATTCCTTTCACGCAGCGCCTGCTAGATGACATGCTCATCACGGGACGGACCGACCAGGAACACAAGCAGAATGTGGAGCTTGTGTTGGCGAGACTCCAAGAACAGGGTCTGAAAGTGAACTTAGCAAAATGCCAATTCATGGTGCCTAAATTGGAGTTTTGTGGCCACCTTGTGGATGCAGAAGGTATACACACCACAGAAGCCAAGGTTGATGCTTTAGTCAAAGCTCCAGCCCCAACCAACAACGTCCAGCAGCTGCGATTATACCTTGGCTTGCTGAACTATTACCACAAATTCCTGCCACATCTGGCACACACCTTGTTTCCGTTGAACAAGCTTTTGGAGAAACACTCCAGATGGGACTGGTCGGCTGCATGCCAGCGTGCTTTTGAAGTTTCTAAGCGGAAGCTGTTGGCGTCACGCATGCTCGTGCACTATGACCTCCAGAAGCCTCTCACCTTGGCTTGTGATGCCTCACCCTATGGTCTTGGGGCGGTACTATCCCACATCTTACCAGATGGGTCAGAAAAACCAGTGGCATTTGCCTCCAGGTCTTTGACAAAAGCAGAAAGCAATTACTCACACATTGACAAAGAGGCTCTTGCGCTGATATGGACAATTAAGAAGTTTCATCTCTACCTGTATGGTAGGGAATTCACCATACTGACATACATACACTCCTCCAGATCTTTAGCCCTGACAAAGGCATCTCCCAGACTACTGCGGCCCGCCTCCAACGCTATGCCCTATTCTTGGGGGCATACAGCTACAAAATTCAGTATCGTGGTCATGATGCCAATGCTAATGCGGACGCAATGTCCCGACT
This sequence comes from Rana kukunoris, assembly GCA_029574335.1. Lineage (NCBI taxonomy): Eukaryota > Metazoa > Chordata > Amphibia > Anura > Ranidae > Rana > Rana kukunoris. The sequence continues at coordinate 57,715 of JAJQKJ010000908.1, read as the reverse complement.
GACAGGGAGGTCCATGGACTCTTCTCCACCAGTCAAGAGTTGTCGTTACACCAGCCTGTCCTTCTTGTCTTCTGGGGAGATAGCAGCCCATACAACCAAGGATACCTTTCTGAAAACAAAACTCTCCTGGGTACAGTCCGGGTGGTTTGCAACTGTCACACAGGAGTATGAACCTTATTTCCGTAGGCATATGGAATTAACTGTGGCTGGCAACTGTGTTTTATGGGGAGACAGAGTGATCATTCCACAGACCCTCCGGAGACGCATTCTGGACTTGCTACATACCGGTCATCCCGGGGGCACTCGTATGAAACAAAAGGCCAGAGGCTATGTGTGGTGGCCAAACCTAGACTCAGATATCGCAACATATGTGAATGCTTGTGCTGGATGTGCACAAACGGCAAGAGACCCTCCTCGAGGGTGAGTCCAGCCCTGGACTTGGCCCACGGTTCCTTGGTTTCGCCTACACTTGGACTTTGCAGGCCCGATCAGAGGACACACCTTCTTGATCATAGTGGACGCCCATTCAAAGTGGCCTGAGGTCATTCCTGTTACTCAGCCAACGACTAAGGCAACGGTTTCCATACTGTTACATCTCGCTGCTACGTTTGGATACCCCAGAGAAATCGTCACGGACAACGGTGCACAATTCACCAGTCAGGAGTTTCAGCTTTTCCTGACTGCCCACAACATCAAGCACAAGTTGACCGCACCTTACCACCCAGCTACAAATGGTCAAGCAGAGAGGTTTGTGCAGACTTTCAAACGCTATTTCAAAGCTACAGTGGCTGCAAGTAAACAGTCTCTGTCACCCCAGCAGCTGGACTCCTTCCTTTCTGCTTACAGAAACACACCACATGCAACCACTGGTAAAACTCCAGCAGAACTCCTTCTGGGTCGGCAGCCATGGACTGTTTTGGATATGCTCCGCCCTCAAACAGTCCAGGAACATGTATTGCAGTCCCAAGACAAGATGGTCAAACACCATGAGCTTCCCGGATTCACAGCCCAACAAAAGGTATGGGCCCGATCTTATGGGTCTTCCAACACCCGTTGGCTTCCTGCTGTCATTGCAGAGACTTTGGGACCCAAGATGTACAAGGTCCGCCTGGAAGATGGTTCCATTTGCAGACGTCATGCGGACTAACTGCGTCCTCGCTCTCAACTGCGCGATTCCCCTCATGCCGGCTGAAGGATCTGCTCCCAGCGGATCAGGATGCACAGAGACTGATGATTGTGGGGACTCTGAACTTTTGAACTCAGCTCCAGCAGAGCCCTCCAGCTCTGGTCCGGAGGTCTGTTTAGCCTCCGAGTTGGGGGATCCCTTCTTGGCCCCGCCGGTACCCATTCCGGCCAGCCCTGTTTCCTCCGGTCCCGAATCGCTGGATGCCCGGCCTCAACTACACTGTCGCCCTCCTGACCAGTTGCAAGAGCGGTTACGAGACTTTCGATGGGGCCGACGGAAGTGATTCAATGACATATTAACCGCAACTGTCCCTGGAAGCTTGAAGTCCTGTAATTTTCCTGTGTTTGGAGGACTGTTACTGGACAGTTATCAGTTAATGTTTTGTTTCTGTTATGGTTTTATTGTGTTTTTTTTTTTTTGTTTGTTTTTTGAGGGATGGATGGAAGGTGTTATACCTGAAGGGTTCCACATGTACTGGCACTTTAAGGCTGGCTCCACCCAGCAGTGATGACAAGGGTCAAGGGGTACAGTGGCCATCTTAGAGAGTGCTCATGTAGGAAGCAGATAAGATGTAATGTCCTGAGATGCATGTTGCAGTGTACAGCCTGTAGAGAATAAACATCCATTGCTCCAGACCAGAGTCTTGTGTCTCCCACAACACACAGGACATCACACAGCCTCCGAGTCTTCACTCTCTACACTCTGCTACGAAGTGCCAACAACTGAAGCGTTTCTATTTGAGGATGTACCCTGTGGATGAGCCTAAAACTTGTCAATTAGATCTTTAAAAGAGCTAAAAGTAGACATAAGCTCATCTCTGACCGAAGTCAGCATTTTTTGACAGGAGGCTACTGGGTCACCCCTCACTAAGCCATTTATACAGGTGCAGCAAACTGTTTTGCACCAAGTGGGGCTCAGTTTGTTTCCGCAAACCGCACATTTTCTTTTATGTGGCTGCGCTTGGGCCTTGTCCTGGGTCTTGGCCTGTAAGACAAAACAAATGACCCACAATAAAAACCCAAACCACAAAACACTCCATAACATCACATGCAGGAGGAAGAGAAATGTGTCACCCAACACCAGAATCCTATGATTGGGAGGGGGGGTAAAAATACTTATCAGGATAGCAAGTGGCAGAACAAACACTCCAGGCTTACCTGAGAGGTGCTGGTGTTGTAGACCACATCTGCTGCCTGTGTAGGTACTGCAGGAGAATCCATTTGTCCCTCTGGTCATCCACAGCCTCTGCTGCTTCCACCAAAAATCACCAGCAAGCCAGCATCCCCTGTTCGCGACATTTATGGAGACAGGAACCAACGTCTCTGGCGCCCGATGATGACTTTACGCGACCCGGAAGTGACCCTCGCCGGATCTTGCTGTGGGCCAGCTTGGAGCGCAGAAACTCCGCCCCTTGAAAGCACCATGGCTTCCTCATTCACCTGCACAAACCAGCTTCACTGTCTGCAGGCAAAGGATGCGACCTGCCGCACTGTGACCACCGCTATGGGCTCTACGCCACCCCGGTCCTGGCCCTCCCCAGGCACAGAGAACAAGGGACAGCAGAATCGACCAACCTCCCCAGTAGAGATACTGCTACTGGCGAGGAAGAGGTTAGTTGAAATTACCCCAATCAGCCATTAGAGCCCCTGTTAGCAAGACCTAGGGGACCATGTTCCAGAAAACATGTTACCCTCTGTCTGGAGGCAAACACCAATACTGACATACTGGTAAGAGGAGCCCTAGGTCTTAAAGGTCTCATGGGCTGTCCTGGAAGACGCTTAGGAGAAAAATATTTAACAGCCTCCAGGTTTAGTAAATCAAGCCCATGGTGAGGAGAAACTGCCATGGGTCTAGTACCAATGCCCCAACATTCTCGGCCTTTTGGCCAAGATCAAGTGTAGTATCTGTTCTTATCAGTTGCCAGTAGGTGGTGCTATGCCGACTGTCCCCAGTACCCGGCGAGGGGGAAAGGCAGTCGGCGAACGCTAAGCCTGCTGGCGTGGAGGTGAAAACCTTCTGATCGGGACAGAGAGGCATGAGGTTGAAGCTGGAGGACTGGGCCCCTGGCCTCTGGCCTGGATTTGGTGGTGTCTGCCCGAGTCAGTTCGGGAGAGAACCCTTGCGCCTCCTTTTGCCGGGAGGGGCGGGTAGTATTTCCCGAATGTGATTAGGTAGGAGGGATGGGGGTTATGGGTAGTAGTCTGCTTAGGTGGGCTCTGCCCGACCTCTTCTACCTTCCTGGCTGTGAAGGGTGCTGCTGGTTCGGACCGGGGGTCAGGGACCGTTGAAAAGCCTGTGGAGATAGTGCCCCTGGAGTGCCAGTCCAGGGGTGCCATACATTGCATCAGTGTTTGAAAGGGGCACTCATCGTGTGGCACCTTAGGTCACAATACACACACACACACATCCCTTTATGACACCTGCCTCTAGGGCCAAACCTTTTGGCTAGGACCTGAGGAATTTTTGTTCCTGGCCGGAGGGCCGGCCATTGTATTGCACGGTGGTCACTTTCCACTCACCATTCCCACCTTGCTTGCCCCCCCCCCCCCACTTTCTTTTTTATTTTACCCCTGTTTGTCACTTTATGTCTTTCTGTTGGTGCACTTTTGTACACCTTGTGTGTGATGAGTAGGGTGCTGGTCCTCAGGCCTGCTCTGAAAGTCTTGGGGGTGTGCGGACATGGCCTTCTGGCTTAGTTCGCATGCACTCATGGGGTCTCCCCTTCAGGGGAGCCTCACCAAAGAGGGTTCTGTTTTGGCAGTCCCTCCAAGGATATTGGGTCCATGTGGCTTAGGCTGCATGGACCATGTTGGGTCCATGTGGCTTGGGATGCATGGACCACAGATTACTCTTTTTACCCTGCCAGGAGCCTAACGCCCCGGGGGATCAGAGCTGGGTCCTTTTTGGAGGACCAATTGACGATGCACCAGTCACTGTTTTTTGTGTCACTCTTTATGTGTGTGCACATTTTTGGGCTGTGTTTTGCACACTACAGGCTTTTCAATAGAAAAAAATGTACATGCCAGGACATACTGGCTGTTTAGCCTTTTTAATTTACACTGCAGTAGCTCGTGCTATGTACACCATAAGTAGAGCTGTTTGTCAGCAGCAGTACCAGAGACTTCCTCTCTGCCACTGGATATAGTGTGTGTTGGTCTGCATCTCTGCAATTTGAGAAGCCCTCAATTTTTACTTTCAATGAATACAAAGCTCTCCGATTGGCAGAGGTGGAGAGTTAGTGGATGACTTGACAATCTCACTCTCGGCAAAAAAAGGCTTTTTCCTAAATGGCGAAGATGTGGTAGAATCAACTACCTATATCACACAGTAAAGGAGAAGTCTGATACTGCTGCCGAAACACAGAGCCACTTGCTGTACATAGCACAAGCCACCTACAGTATATTACTATTTAAAAGCGGAGTTCCACACAAAAATGCAACTTCCGCTTATCCCACTCCTCACCCCCTTACATGCCACATTTGGCATGTAATTTTTTTGGGGGGGGAGTGGGACTTCCTGTCCCACTTCCTCCTTCCGCCGAGGGGCTGGTTAGGCGATTAAGCTTAATCGCCTACAGCAGCCCCTCCCTGTAGGCTACACGTGACAGGTCCTAGGCGATAGCCTGCCCAATCGAATAGCGCAGCAGTTGCCCGGCCGTGAAGCCGAAAGCTGTCACAGCTGGGTGCCCACAGTTAGAATGAAGAAGACGCCGGCCGGGGAGGGGGGGGAGAGGAGCGGACCCCCGGCCGGCGCGTCGCTGGAACGCTGGCGCGTCGCTGGAACGCTGGCACAGGCAAGTGTATGTTCATTAAAAGCCAGCAGCTACACTTTTTGTAGCTGCTAACTTTTAATAAACATAAATTTTGTCTGGAACAGCCCTTTAAGGCGGGGGTTCACCCCAAAAAAAAATGTTAACATTACATTCAGCCGAGTTGTGAGAATGACATTAGGCAGATTTTTTTTATTTCATTGCCGTACATACCGTATTTTCACCGCAGCTTTCGTGTATGTAATCTGCGGAACTAGGCGTTCCTAATTGATTGACAGGCTTCCGACCAGCGCATACAGCGCGTCACGAGTTGCTGAAAGAAGCCGGACTGCAAGTCGGCTCTATACGGCGCCTGCGCACCGACGTTCAGCTTCTTTCGGCAACTTGTGACGCACTGTATGCGCCGGTCGGAAGCCTATCAATTAGGATCGCCCAGTTCCGCAGATTACATACCCGGAAGCCTTGGTGAAAATACGGTATGTACGGCAATGGAAAAAAAAAATCTGCCTAATGTCATTCTCACAACTCGGCTGAATGTAATGTTAAAAAAAGATTTTTTTTGGGTGAACCCCGCTTTAAGCAGCAGTCAGTCCTCCTTTGCATACAAGTCGTTTGGTTCATGACGGGCCAATAATTAAAGTGTCAAAAACCAAGAAAGCTCCTTCACATGATCTGGGAAAACTTTTTTTTTCGATACCTGGAGGATTTACAATATCCAGTGTGATTCTACCAACATGTGTTTATACGGTAGTATAAAAATCTTCCAAGCCAATTGAAAAGTAAAAAAAAAAGGCATCATTGTCATTCTTGCGCTAAGGCCCTCTAGATGGCACAGTTTATGTGCATTATGCACATTGTGTCAGGGCCAATTGGGCTTATTTAGATTTGTCCGACAAACCCTGCACATGACCAGTAATGACCAGCTTGTTTTTGGAAGTCATCCTACTTGGCAAAGTTATTTTAGGATATTTTTTAGATTTTAAATTTTTCGGGGGGAAAAACACCCAAATCCAATTAAAGCTAAAGTAACGCCTCATATGATGGAAAACAATGGGAAAAGAGTACCGCTCCAAGCCCTGCGACTAATGTTGTGCTCCCGCCCTGTAGTACCGACAGGTGCAGACTCTGCACTGATCCGTGGAAAAAAATAAATGTTCCTGGACTGCCACACTCTTAAAGGCGATTTATTGAAACAAAATGAACAAAGGATAAAATCCAAAGCTGTATGACATCCAAAAGTTCATGCAACACGGCAATCAATGGTAGAAAGTGGACATAGGCAGCTATGACTAAGCATCTATCCATGATGTGAAACATGTTAGCTTTTTTTGTCCCCTATGTCCACTTTATACCATTGATTGCAATGGTGTGAACTTTTGGATGTCATACAGCTTTGGATTTTATCCTTTGTTCATTTTGTGTCAATAAATCGCCGTGCGGCAGTCCAAGAACATTTCTTTTTTAACGCCTCATATGAGGTTTGAGTATGCACTGAATTTAGTGCAAAACAAGTTACCTTTTAAAGGTTCCTGTCATACCTGTAATGTAATTTTAATGCTTCAGTAGAGATATCTGAAACTCTTTACTTGTGTAGCAGTTATAGTCATTCTCCCAAGGACATTAATCATAAATAAGCAGCAACATTAATCATAAATAAGCAGCAACTACTACATACTTACATTTGTGATAATTCGGTGCAGAGAATTCACCAGAACATAATGAAATGTTGATGGCGAGGACTGTGCCAAGCAAATCTATGTAAGGAAAACAACGGAAAGAACAAAAGATTAGCCTTAGAAAATAAAAGTCAAAGCCCTTTTAAAAGCAAAAGAATTTAAAAAATAAAAATAAAATGATAATTAAAAAAATGTACATGTATATTAGGAAATTACAAACTGCCTTTAACTCTTAAAATTGCCCAAACTTTCACAAAAGCAATAGCTCATCATTTGTTCTATGAATAATGAAACACGTTTAATAGGACTGAAGTCTTATTGAAATAACCAAATTGACTGTAGATATTCAAAATGGTAGAGGCAGTTAAATATTTTAAGATTGTTTCATCCAATACGAGCATGAAAACTTTTCTAAAACATGCAATATACTGTGTGACAGAACGTCCCACACTCCGCTTGAGTGTTTCCATCAGTATGTCGCTTTCTAAGCTCTGAAACACGAGACCAGTTGATCTGGCTAAGTTACCCATAGAACCTCCTACCGGCTGAAAGCCCGCTGGGAGTCTGACCTGGGCGTAGTGACTGACGAGGATTGGGGGGAGGCCCTCACTAACTGTAAAACTGTTTCTCCCAAACTCTGACAGCCTCACCCACCTGTTTATTCTCCATAGATCCTACCTGACACCCTACCGTATCTCCAAATTCAGACGAGACCACGACCCCAGCTGTCCTGGTTGTGGCCACCCCGACGCCTCCTTCTTCCACTTGGTCTGGACTTGTCCGTCCCGTACAGGGATTCTGGACCCAGGTGGTCCGGTTCCTCCATGACCGCATGGGCTTCCCTGTGTCCCTTTGCCCCCGCCAATGTATACTGGGGCTCCTCTCGCTCCCCGAAGGTGGAAAATACCTAAATACATTTTTACAAGAAACGTTATTCCTTGCCAGGATGCAAGTCGCCAGGAGGTGGATGAGGGAGCCCCACCCACTATACAGCAATGGATCAGGGCCGTTAATGTCACCCTCCCCTATAAGAGAATCTTTACCCGCAGGGGATGCCCGAAGAAATACAATAAGATCTGGGACAGGTGGCTGAGGACTCCGGCCGACTAGACAGGGCCTCCTCCCGTCGCACGCCTGCTTCATCTGTGGACCCTCCCCCTCCTCTCTAGCTGCCCGATGCCCCACGGCTCATGCCACGTCAATACTTTCTGTACTCGTCTCCTACCTCCATCTCCTTTTATGTCCTTATGTATGTCAAATGGATTTATTTGTAGTGCATGTTGCACTTATCACCCGTTTGTTCATCTGTTTTTATTCCATGCTCAATAAAAGTCGTTTTGATTTAAAAAAAAAAAAGTTACCCATAGAACCAAGCAACACCAGTTTTGGAGTACGCCAGAAACAGAACTGTTAATTGGAACAAGAATACAGTCTTGTATACACTTGAGGTGGTTCCCCCTCCTGATCATATTACCCCAATACAAACTGTAACCAAAAACAAAAATTAACATGAGTTAATTAACTAATTATTTAAACAGCCTATGTGACTCAGAGGTTTGACCATTCAGGTCAGCCTTGCCGTCTCCTAGCTCAGAAGACACAATCCACATTATCATAAGAACAAACACAGGACACCGTCTCACAATAGCAGGAGCCCACCAGTAACAGACTGTCTCCCCCATTGTACAGAGGCCAATGTGAGCAGCTCTTTCAATTAACTTGTATAGTTCAGAATCAAATAAACCAGGGATAGTCTTTGTATATTTTCTGGGATATATTGTAGATAAAAATTACTGTTCCATTTGTTTGATCACATTGTGCCCCTAATAGACACAGGGTAACTTAGACTTGAGGGGGCTGAAACTAAGGTTTCCCAGTTCTCTTCAAAAGCCCCTGTCCTGGAGAGGGGTGTCACATTTCTCCCCGATCAAAAGTCAATCCAGAAATAGCCTTTGTATATTTCCTGGGGGATATTCTGGATAAATATTACCGTTTTGTTACTGCACCCTGTGCCCCTAATAGACAGAGGGTAACTTGGACAGAGGAGGCTTCAGCATCAGTTACAGAGTATAAATGCTGCCTGCTTTGCTTGTTCCTTTTAGATACTAGCATTTTCCAAACACAAACTAGCTAATTTGTTGCAAATTAAAATTCTAGTTTACAATATGCTAAATGAGACTGAATGGGTTATTTGTTTTTAAACTTCAGCTGATGAGTGGACACAAACTGTAGGCCAGTCCAGGATGATAACTCATACTTTTACCAGCACGCCTCAGTTTTGTAGCAAAGCATTGCAGAGACAATGATCACAGAGGGTTGGAGCGTGTCCCCCAGTGGGCTCAAGAAAAGATTTCCACAGTCAGTGCAAAAATCCTGTTTTCTTTTTTCTTCGATTGAGAGAGACAGAAAGTCTTATACAATTGAAACATCAAAAAGCAGCAAACCATGCCTGACTATTTTTTACCCCAAAAAAAAAGTTTACACCGAGCCATTTAAACTGACAACTCCTTAGTCATGCAACAGTGTAACCTGTACTGGGGACACTAGTATAGTTCTGACTGATCAGTACAGAGACTATACTATTCTCATGGTGGTGATCAGCAGCTTATAGTGTGAATGACAGTTTGCCGGGCAATCTGGCATTAAAAGATACTGGCTGGGGGGGGAGTTTGACTGACACCGATGTCACTAGTGACACCAATACAGGGATTAGTTATATTACAGTACTGCTGACACAGACTAGATGACATGAGTGATCAGGAGGGCAGTCGAGGGGTTAACTGTTTGCCTAACAAGTGTATGCATGCTGCTTTTACCTACAGATCTGTCTGGGTCTTTTTCTTTCAGTTCTGAATGGTAACTGATAGCAGGGAGAAATCCAGCCAGAATGTGGGTGTTGTGTTCACAAACACACATCTGTGTGGCGTATGGCCACAGTCGATCAGCAGGTATACAGCCCAACTCGTTGGCTGTAACCTGCTAACAAAGACGTGTAGGGGGCGCACATCTCTCAAACAGGAAGTTCACCACAATGTAAGGGTATGGCCAGGTCATGCATTGGTCTCTCTTCTGGGAACACAGCTAAAGTACAGAACTTTGGGGATAGACTTGCATAACATCTCATTTCTATATGTTCTGCATTTTTATTTTAGATTTCCATGTTAGGGGTTTACTTTCTTTGTAAAAAAAACTAGAGCTTTTCTTTTGGTGAGCACAGTGTTTATTAGTATGGCTATTATTAATATCACCATTATTATGAGAGCTCTAACAGAAAAGCATACTATATATAAGTTTATTAAATTTTACATAGGGAGAATCCTAAAGAATTTATTTTCAGTGGTTAATGCAGGTAATGCAGAACAGAAGACCAGATGTCAGCATTACAAATTTGGGAAAGCGTTGCTTTAAGAGTTTGTTAAACCAAAAAATAAATAAAATTGATTCTTTAAAGCATGTTGTACAACACAGCGCTTGTGCTGTGTAGTTTGGCCCCTTGCATCACCTGACAGTTAATGCACTCCCCTCTGTACGCCGACCATGATAAAGACACTTGGCAGCCTACGTGCCTCTGTCAGCTGCAGCCCTGCTCTCTGCGTCACTCGTTCCTCTGTCCCCCCCCCCCCCCCCTGTCAGCTCCCAGATCTTCCCCTCCTGCTCTAAAAAAAAAAAAAAAAAAAAAAAGGAAGAAGTGTTTCTTCTATAGTTCCATCTATTACATAATATTAAGCTCCCAGTGGATGCAATTTAAAAAAATATGCGGTATAATAGCTTACTTCAGAGCGCTGTTCGGCGCTCATGTGACTGCCTGCTGGTCTCCTCCCCTCCTCATCTCAGCTGATGTCAGCAGGGATTTCACAGCACCTACCGCTGCAGATATCAGATCAGTACAGGAGACCAGCGGGCAGTCAGCTGAGCGCGAAAGGCGCTGTGAAGCTATTATACCACATTTTTTTAAAAAGACATCCACTGGGGAGCTTAGTGTTTTTTTTTTTATAATGTCTTTATTTTTCATTTTAGGAAAATTAACAGCCTCTTCCATAATTAACATGCATCACCTGTATATAACCAACTGACAAAATATCAAATTTAATATCATTTAACCTTGACGTTGGTGGAATAATAAAGACAGGAAATATCTCCATCTATATTCCACTTTCCAAACTGCTAACCAAACCTGGTCAAGGGAACGCAACCCCTGATTTAGGACCTGGCACAGCAACTACCCCTTCTAATGTTTTATACATAGCAGCTGATAGACTATTCCCCTCCTTTCCTTTTTCTGCACCCCCCACCTTGAAGAAAAAAAAAAAAAAAAAACTAAAAAGGAGAACCCCCCCCCCCCAATGGGACTACCTGCACAGAGATGTTTGGGGGGGGGGGGGGGGGGCTGGAGCTTTGGGAATCAGTGCTTTGGGAGGAGTAAAGGGGATAGGAAAGGAGAGTGGTGAGGCATTTTTAGATGTAAGGGTGTAGCGGGGGTGTAGAAGCAGGGAAACAGCGGAATGGGGGATATCACATTAGGGGTTAATAACTCTGATCAGAGGATTGTAATCCACTGATTGGAGTTATAGAATTGTTCAGCAGTCTGTTGAACAATTCTGATATAAGCTTATGATCATTGACGTGATCATAAGCTTATAGGAGAGGGAGAAAGATGGCCTGTACACCGTACTGACTTGGCCATCTGCAGGCACTTCTGTAGGTCCATACAGCGTGCGGACTTGGCAGGGAAAGGGTTTAACAATGAACAGCAGCCAGCACAGCAAAAGACAATTGCAAACAAAAAGTGAAAAATAAATGTGCAGCGCTAATAGAAACTGGGATGGGAATGGGACTATATAGTGCTCATGTGAATCTTGAACACATAAAACACATTTAAAATATGATTAATCTACAAAGGTGATAATGAAAAATAAAAATAAATTAAATAAATTAAAAATGAGTGAAAAAGTGAAAAAAACAAACGTGTGAATATAATCCTCATGAAAGCAAGAGTTGAGACAAATGTAGGGAGAATACAAGCAAAATAGCCACCAACTGTATGGAGGCTAACCAGAATACGTGGACTCAAAAGAACATATACGCCTGAGGAGTTGACGAAGCTTAAGATGAAATTACATTGATTAGAGCATCCGCGTAGGCAACCTCTGGCTTGTAAGTAGGGCGATTTCACAATCCCTCAGATGGTTCACGACGACAGTAAGCCTCAGGGTGGAAAATCTCAGAACGGTGGATCGAATTTCTCCCATTGCGTCATTTAAGGAGGTAACAGAGTGCCACATAGTGTTATTCCGTTTAGTAAAGAGTGTATTTTATTAAAATAAGGAACACTCACATTTGAGAAGATATAAAGGCGATTTTGGTACAAATTACACAATGAGATCAGCAGGGCTCGTTTTGATGCGTTTCGTCTAACAAGACGACATCTAGGGTGCCAGCCCACTGCATTCATGGTGTTTAAATAGATGGCTTGAGCCCAATAATGAGATACAGTCCAGTGATGTATTCTCAATGCCAAATGCTCATCGCCGCAGGGGTGTGCGATTCAAGCCTTGCTCTGGAAAGTGAATCAATAAATTGGGTCAAAAAAAACAATGAGACACCTTATAAGGTACGATACATGTTATAAAAACCTTACATGATAAAATGGTAGAAGTTGAATATGTAAACCCAGACATTCCAACATGTATTGGTTGGTAATAAAAATGAAGCCCTATCAAAGCGGTTAATGTCCCACTCCACATTCATACTGAGTAGGGAGGGGGACTGTAATCCATAGATCCAGAAGGTTGAGGCGTGCAACGCCTCTAGTCGTAGCTCCACCCCTCCATGGAGAAATGCATCCGTCAATGACAAAAAATTCTGTACTCTTTGGATCTCAATTGTGGCACAGACTATAATATTTAGGCGCACAATGTTTAGTGTTACCACTCTTGATTATGGCCATGTCTTCATCAACTATAGTAGTGAGTGAACGGATCATTCGGGTTACATACTGTTTGCTGCCAGGGCAAGTTATTATATATACAACATTTTTAGTGGCACATGTGCAGAAATGCTTTATGTGATGCACGGATTGGTAATGGTAGACCTTAACTCCATAGTTTTATAACTACCCCATGTGTAATTTTGACAAACGCTGCACTTTTTACATTGGTAATAGCCCATTAAGTTATGGAAAAAGTCTTCAACTGGTAGATGATATTGGGGAAACTTTGCTCTGTAGAGGGGGTGCACCCCTGTAAATTACTTTAGCCTGATCGGGAAGCAGAGTGCTTAAATTCCGGTCACTTTTTCGTATATTCCAAGGTTTGTTAACGGATTGAATTTGTCTGTGCTGGACAGAGAATGTCAACATTGATCGCTTAAATTGAGTCTCAAGGTTTAATCGACCAGCAATGAACACCCATCAACTCCTAATATATTATGCAACTCTAAGTCGACTTCGGCTTGGTCATAACCCTTGTCGAGAAACCTCTCTTCAAGAGTCATGGCTTAAGTTTTGACCAAGTATCGGTACAAGTTCTGTGTAACCACAGAAACTGACTACGCGGGACAGATTGAAGCCATAATCTATGGTGGCAACTATCCATAAGGTTAAAGCCATTACAGTAAGTGGGTTTCAAATAGGTTTTACATTTAAACTGACATGCACGGATTTGAATGTCAAGATCTAAGAAATAGATTTTATTTTGACTAGATTTATAAGACAGAGATACCCCCATGATTCCTATTCAGAAGGGTGATGAATTGGTCTAAAGACACTAAACTGCCATCCCATAAGACAGTGATGGCGAACCTTGGCACCCCAGATGTTTTGGAACTACATTTCCCATGATGCTCGCCTACACTGCAGAGTGCACGAGCATCATGGGAAATGTAGTTCCAAAACATCTGGGGTGCCGAGGTTCGCCATCACTGCCATAAGAGGAGGCTGTTGTCTACATACCTGGCCAGGGCAAAGAATACTACCTCCTCCCACTTAGCCATAAACAAATTAGCGAGGCTTGGGGCAAATTTAGCACCCATCGTCACGCCTTTCTGTTGAATGAAAAAATTATCAAACCAGAATAAGTTAGGCTTAGTAGCAAACTCTACTAACTCCATGTTACCATTCTGGAGTTCGGTAAGTTAATGGTCACGACTTAAATGTTGAACTGCCTCAATTCCCACCTGTTGGGGTATATAGGGAGGCGGTAGCCATAATGTAGCCATCCCTGTAAATTTAGACCCTCTAACAGTCAAATAGTATCCCTAGTGTCTAACCAAAGGTTGAAAAAAAAAAAAATCTATATAATGACCTATAGGTCATAGTGGTATAGGTAATGACTATGCCACTCACGATAACGTGTCCTCCATGTCAAGTCCAGTGGTCAATGTTAACATATTTCTCTGTCCAACACAAATTAGATCCATTATTGCCAAACATTGAAATATACTAAAAAGTGACCAGATTTTGGGCACTCTGCTACCCAATCAGGCTAAAAGCAATTTACAGTGGTGCATCCTCCCTACAGAGCAAAGTTGCCCCCAGTATCAATCCACCAGTTTGAGACTTTTTTCATAACTTGGTAGGCCATCACTCATGTAAAAAATGTGGCATTGTTAACACAACACACGGGGTAGACATAAAACCGAGTAGCTTAAATAAACCATTACTGTAACGGAATTAACCGTGACAGACAGATTTTCCTGTCTAGGGTCACCTTATGTCCACTAGGGCCATAGGGTGACAAAGAATCATAATTCATATATTACATGAGATGGGACAATAATACTTCATATTTCAGGACTGAGATATCACAAGGAGTTCAAGATGACATGACCAGGTCAACCAGACAGTGACTCATACCTTTGTATAATAGGCTATTGAAATATCTTAAGGTGTTGGCTATTCACTGTAAAGACATTCCGTTGAAAAGGTGTTGATTGCACCCACTCTCATTAGACTCTGCCATTGTGTGATAAAGCTGTCTAGATAACTTATTCAACTAGATGTCTGTTATGTTAAAGGTTAATTGAACTCTATTGATGATGCGGTGCCGACGTGTCTACATAATTAGCTTACCTGAATGCCTTTTAAGGTGATTGAAGCCCCCCCATGGTGTGAAGGGGGGTGGAGACTACATTGTCCTGTGATTAACTGCATTATGCTTGAAACTGTATAAGAAGCTGAGAAAATACCAATAAAAGTGTCATATCTTTGGAAGCATATCTGTCTCGTCTTATTCTGGGAAAGGATATGGATCGTGTATGCAAGATTGTCACAGTGTGTCAGATAAGCTTGTCATGGGTGGATGGAAGGTCGTAAGCGGTGGTGACCATTACAATTACCAATTGCGTGTATCCCATTAAGCATTTCTGTAAGTGCCACTAAACATGTTGTATATCTAATAACTTGCCCTTTTGGCAAACTACTACTTCATTTACCCCTAGAGTTAATAAACACATAGACAAAATCAAGAGTGGAGACACCAGTGTGCCTAATCATTGTCAGTGCCACAATCGAGATCCAAAGGGTACAGAATTTTTAGTCATTGACAAATACATTCCTCCATGGGAGGGGTGGAGCTATGACTAGGAGTTTTATGCCTTGAAACCTTCTGGATCTACGAATTACAGTCCCACTCAGTATGAATGTGGAGTGGGACATTACCACTGTCATGGACCGTGAAATACTGAAGTGTTTCTACATGAATTCCTAATTCATGTATTGCAGAAGATGAGACATTGTGGATAGTACATATTGCAAGAGATACTGGAAGTGGCTTAATTGGTCGTGACTAGGTCACTAGGACAATGACACTTCAAAGCTTAGCTCCAACCAGTGAAATGCTAAGTGAAGCCGGGGTGTAAGTCATTTCATTGTCCAGTGCGTAGAGGTGTTCATTCAGGTCGGCTCTAAGACCTTTCTATTGTTTGATAACACGGTTTTGAGCCTTTTGATTATCAGGAGTATTGGATTAGCATGTCATTATCTAAAAAAGTGTGATCTCTCAGATGTAGTAATGACCTCCTTTCTATGCGGAGACAAGCTGGCTAGATAACGGATACTGTTAACTTCACTGATGTCATTATCTACAGGAATGTCATTCTCTCTGAGGTAGTAAAGTCATGCTAAATACATCGGTGCCGAAATGTCTATCTGTATGGAAGCCCCAGTGTGTGAAAAGGGGGTGGAGATTTCATTGTTCTTTGATTGATGACAAGCTTGTAACCTGTATATAACCAGCAGAGTGTTTCAATAAAGTTGAGTTCTGGTTGAACATACATACAACTCGCTTGGTGTGTGTTCTTCATGGATCCAATCGGCACATAGCTGTAGGTTGGATCCCGGAATCTTGGATGACTGGACCATCAGATGTTGCACGCTGCAATCTGATCGAATAGAAGCAGAGGAGTGTCGGGAGAGCAGGACCTGGGTGAGCAAGGGTCTCGTCACAACCACCTTAATTAAATATGGCTTCATTTTTACTACCAACCAATACATGTTTGGAATGTCTGGGTTTACATTTTTAGCTTATTTCATTATGTATGATTTTATAACATACATCATACTTTGTATAAGGGGTCTCATTTTTTGACCCCATTAGAGTGTCAGCCTCGTTGTGACCGTCAGAAATCAAATATTTTAAACATAAATTTATATTCTTATTCCATTTTTCTCTTTTTCCTTAAAGGGTCACTAAAGGAAAAAAATGTTTTGCTGAAATGACTGTTTACAGGGTATAGAGACATAAAAGTTAAACTGATTCCTTTTCAAAATGATTAAAAATAGATAAAAATCAATCATATAATGTGCCTGCAGGTTAGTTTCACTTTTGAACTGGCTTCATGTTTCTGTGAAGTAGAAATAGACACACAAAACAAAAACAAACAAATCCAGGGCAGTGTTTTGTTTTTAAAAATGATTCCGATTGGTTCTGGGAAGTTTAATGTAATGACAGCTCAGACCACAGTGAGAAAGCTCCCAGCACTGTGGTTATAAGGAAACAGACAAGCAGGAAGTGTGGAGAACAGAGCAGGATTACAGCAACTTCAAAGCAAAAACAAATAAGGACATGAAACCAGTACTGCAGTAGGGTAAAGGAAGCTATTTAGCTAAAAAAAAAATTCCTTTAGTGATCCTTTAAGACAACAGGGTTTTACAGCCTCAACAGTGAACAGACCTTTAGCCAATCATGTTGCAGACACAGGTTTGCCTTTGCCACCGTATCAAAGCGGAGGCTAGACGTATGGTTATCTATACCGTTTGTGATCGTGCGGCAATGGGTTATCTGACACTCGCTGTTGGAAGCGAGGTTAGACCTGCATAAGTCAGCGCTGTCCCATTCGATGGATACCGACTGTTTGAGAATGAGTCTCGACTCGCACGCTCAGCATCCGACAACGAGGCTTGGTATATATTTTTAATATGGTGACGTTAGATGGCTCCGTTGCCGCATGCAATGATTCACTTTCCAGAGCGAGGCTTGAAATCGCACACCCCTGATCCATCTTGTTCAGTAAGGAAGCTATTGCAGCAATGTACATTTGGCATTGAGGACACTTCACGGGTCTATCTCGTTATTGGGGTCAAACCATCTATTTAAAACACAATGACTGCAACAGGCTGGCACCCCAGATGATGTCTT
Organism: Rana kukunoris; assembly: GCA_029574335.1. NCBI lineage: Eukaryota > Metazoa > Chordata > Amphibia > Anura > Ranidae > Rana > Rana kukunoris. Next base: position 40,450 of record JAJQKJ010000908.1, on the reverse strand, counting down.
GTGAGACAAAACGCATCGGAACGAGTCCCGCTGATGCCATTGCGTCATTCATACCAAAAGCATGTTTATTGTCTCAATTGTGAGTGTTCCTTATTTTAAAATAATACTCTTTTTACTAAATGGAAATACACTATATATGTAGCACTCTGTTCTTCTTGACAACCTTATATGACTATGAGAGAAATCTGATCCACCTCATCCTGAGATTGTCCACCTCAATGGTTACTGTCATTGCGAACCATCTGAGGGATTGTGGGATCACCCTACTTACAAGCCAGATGTTGCCTATGCAGATGACCTTATCCATTAGTTTAATTTCATCACAAGCCTTGTCGACTCATCAGGCATATGTCCTTTTGCGTCCAAGCATTCCAGAAAGGCCTCCATACAGTTGGCGGTGATATTTTGCTTGTATTCGCCTTACATCTGTCTCCACTTTTGATGCCATGAGGATGTTATGAAGATGTCATGAAAATTATTCTAGTTGTCTGGACTAATCACACGTTCAGTTTCTTCACTTGTGGACGCTTGTTCACATGTTCCTTTTAATTTCATTTTATTTTTCACGTTCACATTTGTAGATTCATTTAACAAATGATATTTTAAATGTGCTTTACGTGTTCAAGATTTACATGCACACCATATGGTCCCATTCAATCTAGTGACTATTCCTTTTAGCACGGCAAATTTTTTTTTTTCACCCTCATGCCTTTAAAGTCAGAAACCGTGAAGCAGGATGGCAAATCAGTCCTTGGCACAATAAATATGGAGACTGGGCCCACAGTTCCTCTGCCAGAAGTTTTATCAGGTCAGCATGCCACCTCTGCCTGGGCCAGCATGAAACGATAAGAATCCCCCTCCATTGCGATCCTGACAAAACATCAGAACATCCCACTGCTTCTGCCTGGGGATCCTTGCACCTATAGATGCAAACATGTCCAGAATGTTTTAGAGGCCAGAAGTTACACATCCAGCATTCTCCACCAGCAATTCATGGAAAACCTCCAGGTGTAGGGACTACTCTCCTGGGCCAAGCATTATCAGCTGCAGAAAACTGCCTGCCCATCACAGCACCAAGCACTTTGAGCCACTGTTGCATTGTAAGCAGGAAAAAGGGATTTTTAAATACAGCTTACCTGTAAAATCCTTTTCTTGGAGTACATCACGGGACACAGAGCGGCATATTCATTACTATATGGGTTATATGGAGTACCTTCAGGTGTGGACACTGGCAATCTCAAACAGGAAGTCCCCTCCCTATATAACCCCCTCCCTAGAGGGAGTCCCTCAGTTTTGTAGCAAGCAGTATGCCTCCCAAAATGGTCACCCAAAAGAGGGGTGGGAGCTCTGTGTCCCGTGATGTACTCCAAGAAAAGGATTTTACAGGTAAGCTGTATTTAAAAATCCCTTTTTCTTTCTCGTACATCACGGGACACAGAGCGGCATATTCATTACTATATGGGATGTCCGAAAGCAATGCTTTAATGAGGGGAGGGAGACATCTTCCAAAGAAGGATTTAATTTTAGAGGTATACTCAGATACTAGTAAATCCAACTTAAACGAGAAATGTGAATCTCAAATCAAATCAAGGGAGCCCCCTCAGATCCTGAGGAGCTTGAATCGCGGCCTGTAGTACTGACTGCCCAAAGGCTGTATCCGCATTCCTTCTTACGTCCAATTGATAAAATTTTGTAAACGTGTGGACTGATGACCACGTTGCTGCCTTGCATATTCGAGCCATAGAGATCTGATGATGTGCTGCCCAGGAGGTGCCCCTGGCCCTGGTAGAATGGGCCCTTTTACTGACAAAGGAGGAGGCAACCTCTTCAAACCGCAGGCCCGACCAATTAATTGTTTAATCCATCTTGCGATGGTGGATCAAGCAGCTGCCTGACCCATCTTGGGTCCTTCCGGTAAAACGAACACCACATCTGTTTTCCGAACCTTCTCTGTAGCTTTAAGATAGGCCTTTATGGCCCTGACAATATCCAACGTATGCAGCAACCCCTCCTTTCTAGAGGTGGGTTTTGGAAGAAGGATGGAAGTACCACATCCTGGTTCAGGTGGAAACTGGATATAACCTTTGGTAGAAAGGAAGGATGAGGACGGAACCCCGCCCTATCCTTATGCAAAATGAGATATGGTTCCTTACAAGATAAGGCTGCCAATTCCGATACTCTCCTGGCCGAGACTATGGTGATCAGAAATACCGACTTTCTAGTCAGTAAAATCAAGGTACCTCAGCCAACGGCTCAAGGGGTTGTTTCTGTAGGGATGACAGAACAAGATTTAAGTCCCATGGACAAAGTGGTGACTTGACAGGAGGATTAATACGCAAGACCCCCTGTAAGAAGGTCTTTACCAGCGAGTGGGTGGCCAGCGGCCTCTGAAACCACACTGACAGAGCTGAGATCTGTCCCTTGATTGTGCTTAGTGCCAGGCCTTTATCCACTCCTAGCTGGAGAAAACTTAACACCCTGTCAATAGTATATTTACGGGAATTCCATCTTTTTGGATTCACACCAGCCTACGTAGTTCCTCCACACCCTGTAATAAATCACCCTGGAGACCGGCTTTCTAGCCCTAATCAGGGTAGGAATTACCTGCCTAGACAGACCTCTACCCCTGAGAATCAGGGATTCAGCCTCCAGGCCGTCAAATTTAGACGCTGTAATGTAGGGTGGAGGATCGGGCCTTGTGAGAGTAGGTCTGGTTGTAGAGGAAGAGTCCAAGGGTCTCCTACTGCCATCTTCAGGACTAGTGAGTACCAAGTCCTCCGGGGCCAAGCCGGGGCTACTAGAATGACTGGCTTGTGCTCCACTCTGATCTTGCGCAACAGGCGAGGAAGTAACTGTAGCGGAGGGAATGCATATAGAAGTTTGAATTGATGCCAAGAGCAAACCAACGCATCGGTTCCGCAGGCCATAGGATCCCTCGCTCGAGACACAAACCTGTCTAGTTTCTTGTTGAACCTGGATGCCATTATATCTACGTCCGGCATTCCCCACCTCTGGCAGATTGTCTGAAAGACCTGGGGATGCCGAGACCACTCCCCTGGCAACCGACTCTGGCGACTTTAAGAAGTATGCCTGCAGGTTGTCTACTCCGGGAATGAATATCGCCGAAATGCAGGGTACATGAACCTCTGCCCACTGAAAAATCAAGCTCTTGAGCGGCCTGACTCCTGGTTCCCCCTTGGTGGTTTATGTATGCCACCGCCGTGGCATTGTCTGACTGGATTCTCACCGGGAACCCCTTTAATCTGGAGGTCCATGCCAGAAGGGCTAGGCGAGCAGCTCTGATCTCCCAAATATTGATGGGGAGCTGCCTCTCTGCTTTCACCCCAGTTCCCTGGCGAGAGGACCCCTCGAAGACCGCCCCCCCCCGGCCTGCCAGGCTGGCGTCTGTGGTAACTACCTTCCAGACAACAGGGCTGAAGGATTTTTCCCTTTAGAAGATTCTGGGGGTTCAACCACCAGGCCAGGCTTTGTCGGACCCTTGATGATAGCGTCAAAGGGGACTCTAAGGCATGTGCCCTCTTGCCCCAGGCTGCTAGAATGGCTGCCTGTAGGACGCGAGTGTGGATCTGAGCGTATGGTACTGCTTCGAACGTGGCCACTAGCTTGCATAGTAATCGCATACACAGGCGAATAGTTGGTTTTTTCTTGTTTAGAACCAACTGAACCAATCCCTTGATAGCCTCGATCTTTACCAGGGGCAGGACCACTCTTTGCTGTTCTGTGTCTAACCTCATGCCGAGGTATTCCAACTGCTTTGTAGGCTGGAACGCTGACCTTCCCCGGCTTTAGGACCCTGCTGAATTCTTCGAGGTACCGAACCGTGAGGTTTACTGCCTTTTGCAGACCCGGTCGTGAGTGATCTATGATTAAAAGGTCGTCCAAGTATGCTAGGACTGTGACCCCTTGGATCCTTAAATTGGCCAGAACTGGGGCTAGGATCTTCGTGAATACCCGGGGGGCCGTGGCCAGCCCGAAGGGGAGCGCCCTGCTGCCCCACCGCGAAGCGTAAAAGTCTTTGATGCGACTGACAGATTGGTACATGAAGGTAAGCATCCTTTATGTCTATGGAGGCCAGAAAATCGTCCTTCTGAAGCGCGGCGGCTGCTGACCGGATGGATTCCATCCGGAAGGAACGAACCCTTAGGAAACCGTTTAACCTCTTTAGGTCCAAGATTGGCCTGACATCGCCGTTGGGCTTTGGTATGACAAAGAGATTGGAATAGAAACCTAGCCCTTGCTCTTGGGCTGGCACTTCTATAATTACGTCCTGGCAAAGCAGGTGATCCAAAGCTGCCAGCATTGAGGCCTTCCTTGCTGGATCCTTTGGTAGCCTTGATTCCTGAAAATGAGGCGGAGGATACTTTAGAAACTCCAGTCTGTAACCTGTGGTTACAGATGCCCGGACCCATTTGTCGGGGATCTTGGCTTCCCAAACTTCTGAGAAGAAACGAAGCCTTCCCCCCACCCGCGAGAGTGGGGGCGCCCCTTCATAAGGCAGACTTAGGGGCTGTCTTTGTCGGCCGTCGATACTGCCTGGAATTTGAGGGCCCAGAGACAGGAAAGAGCTGCCTTTTAAATGTAGGCGCCCGGAATGTCTTTTTGACCGGTAAAAGGGTACTCTTGCCATTTGAAATAGTCTGAATATATTTATCCAGATCCTCTCCGAAGAGTCGTCCTCCATGGAAGGGAAACCCTGCCAGAAGCTTTTTGCATGGGGGCTCCGCCGCCCAGTTCTTCAACCATAAGAGCCTTCTCATGTGTACCAAAAATAGTGATAAACCGAGAGGCCTGCTGGATGGAATCTTTTATAGCATCTACAGCAAAACACAGAGCTCTGGGAATGTCAGAAAACTCTTCTGCTTGTTGGGTAGCCTTTAACATCTCCTTTGTCTGGTCTTTTAACGCCTGACAAACACCAATCGCAGCCACAGCTGGCTGTACCACTGCTCCTGCCGTAGCAAAGGATGCTTTTAAAAGTGTCTCTAACCTTTTATCAACCGGATCTTTAAACATATGTATGTTTTCCACCGGGCAAGTTAGTGATTTATTCACACATGAGATGGCTGCATCCACTACTGGGAGCCTCCACCTCTTGGAGAATTTTTCCTCCATGGGGTAAATGACCGCAAACCTTTTCGGTGGCAGAAAAATCCTGTCCGGGCGTACCCAATCCCGAAAGATCAATTCCTCCAAAAGAGGATGGACTGGAAAAACTGCGTTGCTTAACGGAGCTTTCAAAGAGCCCAGAGAGGATACCGGAGGAACCTGAGGCTCTGGCCATGGTAAACTAAATGCCGAGCGGACCATGTCCGTCAAAGACTGTACCCACAGTCTTTCTGTCTGGGAGTCTGAAAATGGTTCCTCCGAGGCAGACCCCTCAATCCCTGAACCCTCTTGGTTCAGGTCTAGTTGATCCTCCTGTGATTCTAATTCCTCCGGAGAGAGAATCTCAGCATCTGAGGATACACCTCTTGGTGATGGGGATCTAACCCGTTTTTTACCAGGAATAGCTCTAGCGATCAATGCTGCTATTCTCTCTTCTAGCCCCCCTAGGGATACGGCTAGCATCTCCTCTGTGATAAACACAGGGCTGGGCTGATCTGGGCCAGCCTCCGCACCAGATCCCCTTAATGGCTCATCCAAGGCACTTTTTATGTTAATAAGTTGCGGGGAAAGTATCGGCATATCAGAATCAGAAAGGGAACCCTTTTGTTTTTTGGTCTTTTTTGTACCCTTTGACCCCGAACCTTTGGAAGCCATAATACAAAATCGAGGGACTCCGCCCACACAACAGACTGTAGTGGGCAGGAGTACAAAACCAGAGTTTAGGGGACAATAGATCACTAATGCCCAAAAACTGATGGGATCCCGTATGTTTTTTTTTTTTTTTTTTTTTTTTTAATATATATCATATATTTACTTTTGACAACATACAGTGACCCCAAACTAAGTTTGCCAGCCTCCAACCTGCTGCAAAAAAAGGGGGATTTTTTGGCTTAACAAAAAGGCATTGGAACAAAAGTCCACATGTACTACCCCTCTTCCGCCACCGGGAGTCACTGTTCTGCCGCTCTGCGTCCTCTCCTCTGAACATCAGCCTCAGACTGAGCACTGACCATGCCTGCTGTCTATAACAGCACAAAGGCGCGCCCTGTATGACGCCGTAGGCACGCCCCCCCCCCCCCCCCTGTCTGAACGGCGCGAAAAACGTCAATAAGACGTGCGCGCGCACGCGCGCGCGCATGCCGGAAACAGGAGGAACATGGAGGAGCCGCGCTGCTGGAGATCCAGGAACGCAGAAACAGGCGGCAGATTCAAACCCCCGGCCAGGTAGGACTCTCCAAAGGCCCCTAGGGATCCTTACTAGCCCTAGGAAGAAACAGCAGGTTTAGCTAGCAACACATATTTAGACAGGGGGACCTAGTGATAGGGGAGAAAAGGGTGTCATCCTGTCTCTTTTAGACATAGTGAGCAAGGTTGCCCATGCAGAGCATACTTAGGCTATCCCCCTTTTTAGGTTACCCCGGAGAGCCTGCTGTCGAACCAAGTCCCGCAGGCTCCCCCTTACCTGCTCCATGCTGCAGGATGTTTGTCCAGCAAACTGATCCAATCTTCTCCCATCTCCGTGGGTAGCGTAGTAGACCTTCAGGCCCTGGGGTCCTATGAAGGTACCCACTGTCCTGGACCTATATAGCACCCTGGCAAACAGGAACTTATGGTTTTTACAAACTCCAAGTCCTGGGCCCAGGGTCCAGCCCTCCAAAGAGGAGCATTATAGGCAAAACCCCACGGCTTGGGGCCCGGGTACTGTCCACTTTGGCACTGAGGCTCCTTGGACAGATCCGGTTAGCCCGCCCTTAATCCCAAGGATGTGGAGCAAAGCTATTCCGTGACCAACACCTAAGACACTGGCGAAAAAAACTGAGGGACTCCCTCTAGGGGAGGGGGTTATATAGGGAGGGGACTTCCTGTTTGAGATTGCCAGTGTCCACACCTGAAGGTACTCCATATAACCCATATAGTAATGAATATGCCGCTCTGTGTCCCGTGATGTACGAGAAAGAAACTATAGTTCCTCGTATGGTGGCTACTTAATAAAGCAGGCTCTATGACCACCAAGTAGCACGATCAAAAATTTTAAGCATAACATACTTATACAGAAGAGGAATTTTAGGGTAAATGCAGAACTTTTTGGGTACTTTAAGCCAGTGGTTGTCCGTAGGGCTTCAACTAGTGGTTGTCAGTAGGGCTGCAACCAAGTATTTTCTTAATTGATCAGTTGGCCGATTGTTTCGATTAATCGGATTATAGCCTTTAAAAAAAAAAAAAAATTGTATTTTAAACAACATTTTGGGCCAATTTGTTGTTGGGCAGATTACAAAACACGAATTGCCGCAAAAACACATGACATGCTTTTCTGCAGCTTCTACATTGAAGCACCGCTTTGCGTTAAAAAGTCCTTGCCCATTCCAAATACGCAGCAGCTGAAAAAAAATCATGGATGTGAACGTGTCCCATAGGAAAACATGTAAATGAACTGTAGTGTGTTTCTGCAAAAAGCAACAAGAAACAGGCCTGAGATGTTTAGTAACATAATGGGGTTAAAGAAAAAAAAAAAAAAAGTACAAAAAGAGCAAATAATCGCTACTGTAAGGGGTTCATTTTTCTACTGTGGGACATTCAAAGTAATATTTACAGTAGCGATTTGCTTTTTTGTACTGTAAAGGGCTAATTTTCGATTTTTTAACCCCATTATGTTACTGCCCGATTATTCTATTATGAAATTTTTAATAGATTCATTTAATAATCGATTAGTAGTCGATTAATTAGTTGTTTCGGCCCTAGTTGTCAGCTAATGGGGACCTCAAATGCAGCCCCTGACATGTCCAAAGGGCTGCACATAATGTTCAATATATAAATGTTTGAGAAGGTCAGAAACTGCAGACCTAACAGAGCAAATGAGAGCAAAATGAGGGGCAGAGTGTGGACATGCTACAATTTTTGCTGGGGATATGCTAGGGACCATACAAAACTGGGAACATGTTGCATAATGGTAGTAGAGATCAATATTATTACCCTAATCAATGCTCCCACTACAGACAGCTGGGGCCTGAGGGCTGCACATCATATATCAAAGGGCTGCATGAAACTCTCAAAGGGCTGCATGAAACATCGTTCCGCCCGTCGAGGTTCTCTGCCGGCCATCGAAATCGGTGACCCGCCCGTCGGGAATGGCAACCAGCCATTCATCCAGGCGGGCCGTCGAGCAAAAAGAGAGCGTGCTCTCTTTTCGCTCAACGGGATTCCCGACGGGCGGGGCGAGCGCTCTGTGTACACACGGCCGAGGTCCTCGCTGGAATGCAGCTTCCAGCTAAGTTCTCGCTGGTTTCCAGCGAGAACCTCGGTCGTGTGTACGCCGCCTTAGACTGCAGGTTGGGCACCAAGGCTTTAGACCTTAAATCATGCTAAGGGACATGTGATGAATGTGGTGGCTCTTTCTCGTTGCATTAATGTTGGTATACTGTGCAAGCATCTCAAATGAACCCAGCTGTTCTCTTTGGGTGAAAAACATTAGATAACTTATTAGGATTGACTGCACTGCTTTCGCTAACTTATATTTAAAACAATGATTAGGGTTGTCCCGATACCACTTTTTTAGGACCGAGTACAAGTACCGATACTTTTTTTCAAGTAGTCGCCAATACCGAATACCGATTCTTTTTTTAAATGTGTCCCCAAAGGCAGCCATGTCCCTCCAGCCATGTCCCCCACATATGCAGCCATGTCCCCCACATATGCAGCCATGTCCCTCCAGCCATGTCCCCCACATATTGCAGCCATGTCCCTCCAGCCATGTCCCTCACATATTGCAGCCATGTCCCTCCAGCCATGTCCCCCACATATTGCAGCCATGTCCCTCCAGCCATGTCCCCCACATATTGCAGCCATGTCCCTCCAGCCATGTCCCCCACATATTGCAGCCATGTCCCTCCAGCCATGTCCCCCACATATTGCAGCCATGTCCCTCCAGCCATGTCCCCCACATATTGCAGCCATGTCCCTCCAGCCATGTCCCCCACATATTGCAGCCATGTCCCTCCAGCCATGTCCCCCACATATTGCAGCCATGTCCCTCCAGCCATGTCCCCCACATATTGCAGCCATGTCCCTCCAGCCATGTCCCTCCATATGCAGCCATGTCCCTCCAGCCATGTCCCCCACATATTGCAGCCATGTCCCCCACATATTGCAGCCATGTCCCCCACATATTGCAGCCATGTCCCCCACATATTGCAGCCATGTCCCCCTACCTGATGATGATGATGCCGCCGTTAATACAAAGCCGCTGCCGCAAACATTAGGACGCACCTTTAGTTTTTCAATAGCTTTTTACCGCGCGTCCTGTGTAAAGGACACTCCCTCTTGCTCGGGATTGGACAGATCCGTCCAATCCCGAGCAAGGGGGAGTGTCCTTTACACAGGGCACGTGGTAAACAGCTGTTCAAACTAAAGGTGTGTTTAATGTTCGCAGCGGCGTCTTTGTATTAACGGCGGTGGGGTCGGCTTTGCACATAAGTCGGCGGGGGGGGGGAGGGTGAGCGACGGCCCAGGCATTTGCTCCCACTTCAGGGCATAGATCACCGCGGTGACCTACGCCATGTCCGCCGACTACTCCGTCACCCCTGCTGTCTTCCCAGAAGACAGCAGGGATCGCTCAGCACGACTCGAGCATCCACAGTAGGGAACCAGGCTAAGGAAGATTCCCTTACTGAAGATGGTGGCGCCTCCACCCGAGAGCCGAGGAAAAGATTGGCTTCGGATGCAGATATCACAGGCGCCCAGGACAGGTAAGTGTCCATATATTAAAAGTCAGCAGCTGCAGTATTTTGTGCTGCCGACTTAAAAAAATAAAAATAAATTGGCGGAACTCCGCTTTAGGAGAAATTTTATTGTTGAGTAAGTAAAGGACATCATGGAGAAAATTGAAAATAGGGAAGGTGACATATCAATATTAACGCCAAAAAAAAAAAAACATAAAAGAGTAAACATACTTTGAAATGCTGATTGTTCTGAGGGTTGATCCTAAAGCATGAAACTAGGCAGTCAATCATAAGGTCTACATCTGCATTCTGATTTGTGGCTCCTCTTGAGAAAGGCTTGCTGGGATTGAAGAGCAAGTTCTGTGGACAGAAAACTTCTAGGTCACTTAGGCAGTCTGCAACACTCCTGTTTTTACATTTGTTTTTTTGTTTTATATTGTTTCTATTAAATATGTATTAGACAAAACAAAAAACAGTTTAAAAATATCAAAAAGACGGCTTCAATACCAATGCAAAAAAAAAGAAAAACACATTTAGGGAAGAGAGGATAAACGATCCATCGGTTTACACACTAGATTGTGTGCAGTACCCAGTAGCACATACAAAACCATACACAAAGAAGAGATATACAAATCTTTAACCACTTGCCGACCGCCTGCCATACATATACTGTGGCAAGGCCGCTCAATTGCGCAAAATCACGTATCTGAACGTGACTGTCAATAGCCACTGGGGGCCATGATCGCACGCCGATTGGCCACAGGAGGAGTGATTCAGCGGGCCATCGCTGGCCAACCGTGATTGCTCCCCACAGAGGCAGGACAGATGTATACCGATGTATACAAGCAGACCACCGTGCTGTCAAGCATGGACACTGATCTAGTGTTCCTGCTAATCAGGAACACAGATCAGCGAGTTCATGCAGAAAGCCCACCCCCCCCCCCCCCCCGCAGTTAGAAAAACACGAAACACTGTGAACCCTTTGATTGGCGCTGATGTCCACCCCTTCCCTGCCAGTGTCATTTACCGGTATACTGTGTCTCTGCATATTTAGCACCGATTACTATATAAATGTCACTGTCTTCCAAAAAAAAATTTGCTAGGCGTCTGATCTGTCCGCTGTAAACCCGCAAAAAAAAAAAAAAAATCTGGTCACTGCCATTACTAGTTAAAAAGGAAAAATAAAAAATGATCCCCTATTTTTGTAGATGCTAAAACTTTTGTGCAAAGCAATCAATATATGCTTATTGTTTTTTTTTGTTTTGTTTTTTTACCAAAAATATGTAGCAGAATACATATTGGTCTAAATTAATTTCAAATTTAGATTTTGTAAATTTTTTATTGGGTAGTTTTTTTTTTTTAGCAGAAAGTAAAACAAATATTTTTTTTCCTTCTTCAAAATTGTTGTTTCTTTTGTCAATAGCACAAACATTTTTAAAACTGCAGAGGTGATCAAGAACCATCAAAAGAAAGCTCTATTTGTAGGAAAAAAATAATTTTATTTTGGTACAGCGAGGGGTTTACTTACTAAAGGCAAATCCACTTTGCACTACAAGTGTACTTTGAAGTGCAGTCACTGTAGATCTGAGGTGGGACACGCAAGTAAAATAAAACAGCATTTTTGCTTGTACATGATTGGATGATAAAATCAGAAGAGCTTCCCCTGATTTTAGGTCTTCCCCTTAGATTTACAGCGACTGCACTTCCAAGTGCACTTGCAGTGCAGAGTGGATTTGGCTTTAGTAAATCAACCCGAGAGTGTGCTTCTAAGTATTAACAGTGGAACTTTAGTCAGAAAATTAAGTCCTGCTAGATTAGATCACTTCTTTACATTTGTATTCATACACAAGTAAAAAAAAAAAAAAAAGGGAAGATAGGAAGATAAAGGCATTGTGTACAAGACAATTAATGACCACAGCACATTTTGATGTAGCAGGGAGCTGCAGCTCGGCTTGGGTGCCTCCATAGCAAGCTGCTTCCTGTAGGGGCACTCAACAGGAGGGAGGAGTCAGGAACGCTGAAGAGGGACCCGAGGATTCAGGCTGCTCTGTGCAAAACCACTGCACAGAGAAAGTTAGTATAACATGTTCGATATTTAAAAAAAAAAAAAAAAAAGAGTTTAGTATTACTTTAACTACTTCCCGCCCATCCGTGTCTAAATGCCTGCAGATGGAAAGGGTGATCTCGGTCATCCTTGGAGCAATGATTGAGAATTTTATTGGGCTGTGATCTACTACAAAATAAAAGTATTCCTAGCAGCGAACGAGCTGCTGGATTACTTTTACCGGTTGCGATGGGGGAGCCCAGTAAGGATGTGACTGGTGGCATCCAGCTCTGGGCACAGTGGGAGGAGCAAATGTTTTTTCCTCCTATTGTGCGACATGAAAAACAGGAACCAACAAGGATTTCGTCACTTCCTGTGTGTTGTTTACCTGGCCGTTAACGGCCAGTAAAGCAGCCCATCTGTGTCTCATCAGCTGCACTGGACGACAGAGGAGAGATCTGGTGTCTGATAGACTCCAAATCTCTCCATAAAGAGGACCTGTAATCGTCCCATACTATTACAAGGAATGTTCATCCCTTGCAATAGAAAACAAAAAAAAACAAAAAAAAGTACAGCGTCCCCTGTTACCCTGTGTTCAAATACAAACACGCAAGTTTCACACAAGAGGTATCGCCGCAAACCGCCGATTGAGCAATTATTTTGTCACCAGACCCTGTGCAACTTTAAACTGGTAATTTGTAAAGGCGTTTAACGTTTTATTCCTGAAACTTCTCACTTAAAGTTAGGGTGCTTTTTATATGCCTGTGCATACAGATAAATACGGTATATTGCGTTTTTGTGCATTTTCATTAACCACTTAAGACCCGGACCAAAATGTAGGTAAATGACCAGGCCCCTTTTTGCGATTCGGCACTGCGTTGCTTTAACTGACAATTGCGCGGTCGTGCGACGTGGCTCCCAAATAAAATGTGTCCTTTTCTTCCCACAAATAGAGCTTTCTTTTGGTGTTATTTGATCGCCTCTGCGATATTTATTTTTTGCGCTATATACAAAAATAGAGTGACAAAAAAAAATGTTTTACTTTTTGTTATAAGAAAAATCAAATAAACTAAATTTTAGTCAAACATTTAGGCTAAAATTTATTTAGCCACATGTCTTTAGCAAAAAAAAAAAAAAAAAAAAAATCGCAATAAAAAAAGAAAATAGCTACTTAGCGGGAACAGCGACACTAATACAGCGATCAAAAAAATGATCACTTAGTGATGCTGGCAATAGGGAGTGAAAGGGTTAACTAGGGCAGTGATCAAGGGGTTAAAACTTTATTAGGGGGGGTACGGGGCTACCCTGAACCTAACAGTAACTGACTGTCACACTGACACTAAATACAGTAATCATACATGTATGATTACTGCATTCAGCGACACTGACAGGGGGAGGGGGGGGTTGATCGCACGGAGTTAATGTGCCTGTGTGTAGTGTGTGTCAGTGTAGTGTTGTGCAGACTTACTGTGCGATGTGATCTCTCCTCAGCGGCGGTTGAAAAAAACACAGAGAGCAGAGATCACATCACTTTCCCCTTCCTGTGTTTACACAGGAGGAGGAAGTGCAGAGCAGGAGAGCGCGCGCATTGGCTGGGAGCGATCCGGAGGGGGCGGACAAAAAACGAATAGCCGCCCCCTCGTCCCGGATCGCTCGTACAGCCACGGGGACCGCCGCATGTATCGGGGGGGGGGGGGGTCTTGATTGGACCCTGGACCCCCGACCCACGTCAAGGCAGCAACGTGTATATATATACGTTGATGTGCCTGCCTGTGCTATTCTGCCAACGTAAATGTACATGCGGCGGTCCATAAGGTGTTAAAGTGCATTTTTCCAAAAAATAAGTTTGAAAAACTGTTGCGCAAATACTGGGACATAAAAATATGCAACGCCCAACATTTTATTCTCTAGGGCCTCTGCTTAACAATATATAATGTTAGGGGTTCCAAGTAGTTCCAGCAAAAAAAAAAAATGGGATTTTTGTACTCACCGTAAAATCCATTTCCGAATTCATGGACGGACACAGCAGCATTGACCTAAGGGTTATATCACTAGGCAGAAAACAGCACTTAAGTGTTAAAAAACACTTCTGCAGTACAGCTCCTCCCAGGGAGCGTGGTTCCCCAGGTATATAACCCCCACTCTGACTGAACAGCTCCAGTTCGTAACAAGCAGTACAAACCAAAAGGAGGGGTGGGTGCTGTGTCCGTCCATGAACTCAGAGAAATGGATTTTACGGCGAGTACAAAAATCCCATTTTCTCTTCCTGTAATGGGCAGACACAGTAGCATTGATCTTAGAAACGTCCCCAAGCGGTATCAAAATTTCGAGGGGTGGGAAAAAAACACACAGCAAACCAGGGTTCACCCCAAACAAAAAAAAAAAAAAAAAAAACAGTTTCTCAACGGAGGAACTCCAACCTTAAACTGCCGCCTGTAAAACCTTGCGGCCAAAGGAGGCATCCGAAGATGCACTCACATCCACCTTGTAAAACTTAGAGAAAGTGTGGATGGACGACCAGGTTGCCGCCTTACACACCTGTAAAACCGAGGCTTGATGAAGGAAGGCCCAAGAGGCACCAATCGCCCTGGTCGAATGCTTCGTAACCTCAAAGGGAGGCGCCCGCCCCTTTAGGGCATAGGCCTTAAGGACGACCTGTCTGATCCACCTAGAAATGGTGGCCGACGAGACCACCAGACCCTTTTTAGGATCAGTCAACGACACAAACAGCGAGTCCGATCTCCGGAACGGAGCCGTAGCAGACAAGTACACCCGTAGGGCCCAAACCACATCCAAGGGATGCAAAGCATTCTCCTTCTGGTTCGTTGGCTGAGGACATAAGGATGGTAACACTATGTGATTAATGTGAAAAGCCGACACAACCTTTGGAAGAAATGACGGCTGCGGGCACAGCATCACCTTATCCTTGTGGATGACCAAGTAGGGGGCCTTGCAGGACAAGGCTGCCAGTTCAGACATCCGTCTGACCGAGGTAATTGCTACCAGAAAAAACACTTTGAGACAAAGTCAAAAGAGGAATCTTTCGAATGTCCTCAAAACGGAGCGGCTTGAAGCACCAAGAGGACATAATTTAAGTCCCATGGAGGCAGAGGAGGGTGCACAGGAGGGGCCACATGCCGGACCCCCTGTACAAATGTAGGCACTAGAGAGTGCGCCGCCAAGGGTCACTGAAAGTAGACAGCTAGAGCCGAGATCTGACTCATGATTGTACTTTATGGCGAGAGCATGATCCACTCCCCGCTGTAAGAACAGCAGAATCCGGGACATCGCGTATGTACGGGGGTGCCACTTCATCTCCTCACACAGAGAAGTAGGCCTTCTACATACGATGGTAGATCGTACGTGAAGTACTCTTCCGTGCTCGTAGCATGGTAGAGATCACCGGGCCTGAAAGACCACTGTCCCTCAGAACCTGGCTTTCAACAGCCACGCCATTAAAGCCAGTGACTGTAAAGCAGGGTGAAAGATCGGTCCCTGTGACAGGAGATCTTCTCTCAGGGGTAGACGCCAAGGAATGTCTGCCACCAGGCGCACCAGGTCCGCGTACCAGGGACGGCGCGGCCAATCTGGGGCGATTGGGATTGTAGGAATCCCCTCGGCTTTCACTCTGCGTAGCATGCGAGCAAGAAGTTTCAGAGGAGGGAAGGCGTAGATTAGACGATAGTGACCCCATGGTGCCACCAGCGCACCCGACGCGTCCGCCCACGGGTCTCTCGACCTTGCCATGAACCGTGAAACCTTCTGATTGAGGCGGGATGCCAGAAGGTCCACGTCTGGAGTGCCCCATTTTTGGCACAGACTCTGAAACACCTTCAGGTGTAGTGACCACTCTCCTTGGTCTAGTGTTTGGCGACTTAGGTAGTCGGCTTGCCAATTCTGTATCCCTGGAATGTACACGGCCGTGTACGTATGCCACAGCCGTGGCGTTGTCAGACTGGATCCTGACCGGACGGTCCTGCAGACCCTGGGACCACTTGGTGAGGCACAACTTGATTGCACGGAGCTCCAGTAAATTGATTGAAAGGCGCGACTCCTCCTGAGTCCAGTGCCCCTGGGCCGACTGGGTAACCCAGACTACCCCCCCCCCCCCCCCCCCAGCCGTGGGGCTGGCATTCGTCGTGACCACAGTCCAATGGCACGGCAGAAACGATTTCCCGGCCCGAAGCACCAGAGACGTCAGCCACCACACCAGGGAGGACTTGACCAACCCGACTTACCCGAATCCGGTAATCCAGTGACGAAGGAAGCTTGTCCCAACATGACAGAATTTCCTTCTGTAGCACTCTGGTGTGGAATTGGGCGTACGGGACTGCCTCGAAAGAGGCCACCATCAGACCCAGAACCCTCATGCAGAATCGTCCTCATGCAGAATCAGAGTAACGACCACCTCTGGGTCATCAACCGCTGCACCGCAGACTGTAGTGTCTAAAGTTACTCCATTGGGAGAAAGACTCTCGCCTCCGAGGAATCCAGGATTAACCCCCAGGTATTCCACCCGCTGAGACGGTACCAACATTGATTTCTGGATGTTCAGAAGCCAGCCTAATTCCTGTAGGGTTTGGCAGGTGATGGACACGTCCTCTTCTAACTCTGAGCTTGAGGAAGCTCTCAGGAGAAGGTCGCCAAGTAGCCCACAATAGCGATCAGCAGGGCTAAGTTCGGAGCAAGCACCTTGGTGAATACCCGCAGTGCCGAGGCCAGACCCAACGGGAGGGCCACAAATTGAAAACGCAGAAATCTGATGCTTTGCACATATGGGGACATACAGGTACGCATCCATGATGTCCAGGGAGGCCATGAAATCCCCCTGATGGAGCGCTGCCACCACTGAGCGAATCGACTCCATTTTGAAGTTTTGACAAAACAATTGAGGGCCTTGAGGTCCAAGATTGTAGTCCCCAAGAAAGAAGGGGTTTGTCCGAACAGATTGGAGTAAAACCCCTGAAACCATTCCCCTGAAGGAACCGGTACAATTACTACCCTGGCCAGTAGATCCTGGACAGCCCCTGACAGAGCCTCCCGGCGAACCGGAGGAAGCTGGAGGTTGGAAGGAAAAAATCTGTTTGGCGGACAAGAGAGAAACTATCTTGTACCTCGAGGAAATTACCTCGCAAACCCAACGGTCGGCCAGAAGAGAACACCGAGCCGCGAAATTGCGAAGTCGGCCCCCCACCCGAGACACAGGGGCAGACCTTCATACTGAAGCAGGCTTGTTAGGCTTGCGGTACCAGGTGCGCTTTTGCCCTGTAGCAGGCACTTTAGCACCTTGAGAATTTTTTCCTGCCGCACTGGGCCCATGCTTACGGCGAGGCTCCTTACCCTTCCCAGACTGTGGGAGCAGAGTGCTTTTTCCACCTGTGGCATCCTTTATGGTGCCATCCAGGGATGCCCCAAAGAGCCAGTTACCCTTAAAGGGTAAATCTACCAAAGCCTTTTTTGAAGACTGGTCCGCAGACCAACACTTCAGCCACAGTAGGTGTCGCAGTACTACCCCGTAGGCCCTAGAAAGCAAGGGGAGTGTATCCAGGGCCGACTCAGACAAATTTTAGGCCTTGCACCAAATGGTTGGCCAGGTCCAGACAGGTCCCAGAAACATTCTGTGTCTCAAGCTCCTGCAGCAAGACCTTTGCCCGTTCGGTGAGTGTTTGCGACACCAGAGTCCCAGCCAAAACCGATCTCACAGCCGAGCCCACTACTGTGAACATGGAGCGGGCCACAGTCACTGCTCTCCTATCTGCGGGGCCAATAAATGCGGAAGCCCCCTCCACACATAACGTGGTGGCTTTACTCAGTCTGGACACCGGAGGGTCCACTGAGGGAGGAGAGACTCACTTTCTTAAAAAGTCCTCCTCAAAAGGATAACGGATCGCAAAGCATTTCGGAACAGCAAAAGCCTTCTGTGGTGTATCCCATTCCTTGTACAACAGTTTGTCCAAATATGGAACACAAGGAAACACTCTCGCGACACAGGGTGGCTTGCGGAACCCAAAAGGGACCGGCATATCTGATGCCTCTGCCAAATCCTCAAGTTTTTTAGTATTCCGCACCAACCAACGCTTTATCATGCGTCGGCTCTGAAACAGAGTCATACTCACGGTCCACGTGGGCCAAGCCTGCATAATCTGACATGACAGAACCAGAGGCAGTTGCACAGTCTGGTTCTGCGTCACAGCCATCCCCAGAAGCTGGCACAGGGAGGGGGCGTTTTTTACCCCCCCTTCTGGCCACTAGTCACTTTAATCCTGGAGAGAAAAGCCTCCAGGACTGCCGTCATAGCCTCCACAGAGACTGCAGGGGCACTAAGGGTTAACTCCGGCAAGGTCAGGGTGGAAGCCTCTGGATCAGGCTATATGTTGACCCACACTTATGCCACCCTAGCACTGCAAGGCAGACCACCCACTGGCCGCCCTCACGGCTGTAAATACAGAGCAGGGGACCCCACAGTCAACTCGCCACCCGACCCAGTTGTAGCTGTGGCAGAAGTGCTGAGAAGGCTGGCTGTGCTGCACTGTCTCAGGAATCGATTTGCGGGCTTTTGCTGCGGTATTACAGGCACAAGAGGCCAAGACTATTTCCAAAACGACAGCCGTATGCCAGAAAAAGCATGCAGCCTACAGGAAAATGGCCACCGACCTATATAAGCCGCGACCGCGGCAAAATGGAGGCCACACACGCGAATGTAAAGCACGGTGACACAGCAGAAGTCACACAGCATCACTCCCCACACCAAACCAACTGCTCCCCCACAGAACACAGGCAGTGACAGAACCCCAGGAGAGCCCCCCACCCTCCTAACAGCCGCCACCCAGTATGGGGAAGGAGGGAGAGGAAGGGAGAGAGGAAAGCAGGGCGTACCCTCAGTCGACCTCCCCAGGAAAGCCCCAGCCATACCACCTTGCCGAGGCAAGGGGCCTACTCATCCATCCAGCGACCACCAGCTGGAGGCATTCATGACTGAACCAACGTCCGCGAACGGCATGGCAGTAGGCCAGACACACTGAGACAAGGCCATAGAGACCGGTCATATGTATGCCCTAGAACATGAAGTTCCCCGGGCACCCCTGGAGCAATGGGGCATGTCGTGGATGACCCAGAGCTGAGGACATGCTCGATGGCCGAACATGGGGGGACTACAAGGATTGAGGATCCAGCCTGTCGCCCAATCAGCAGTTGATAGTAGAATCCAGGATCCAAAAATGCAGGAACCAAAATAATAAAAGCGAAAAAATAAAAAAAAAACGCAAAAAAATCCAAAGTACATGGACTCAGACGCCAGTCTACTCCGGACGCTAGGCAGAAAAAAACTGGAGCTGTTCAGTCACATTGGGGGTTATATACCCGGGGAGCCGTGCCCCCTGGGAGGAGCTGTACTGCAGAAGTGTTTTTAACACTTAAAGTGCTGTTTTTCTGCCTAGTCTCTCCTGGAAGGAAGGCGATATAACCCTAAGGTCAATGCTGCTGTGTCCGTCCATGAACGGAAGAGAAAATATGATTTTTTTTTTTTTTACTAAAGGAATGTCAGAATTGGCCCAGATCGGAAGTGGTTAATGTTGAATGCATGTTCCTTGCTTAACGCTTTTAATAAGGTTATTAAGGGTAAGGTTTCACTTCAAAAAGCCCAACTATAGCTCCTCTTAATGTTACTTTTCCTCTCCTCCTAGCTATCCTGCCTACACTGTATAAGATCTGTGTGCTTACCAATTCTTTTATCTGCTGAAGTTAGGTCAATTGATCCTGCAGCCCCAGCTCATTTGTGTAAGGGAGCACGCCCTCTCCCCTGTAGCAGCTACAAATTGAATCAGGAGCTGAAGCTGCAGGATCCCGTGCCAGGAACAGAATAAAAATAAGAACATAATACTCAATTACATATTTCCATGTAATACAGCATACTGTATTGTCAAGTGTGCAGCCACATATTCAAACATATTTGGTCATAAGATTCAACCACAAATATTTGGCAGGTACGATTTGCACACCATCTCCCCTCCAGGGCCATTATGAATTGGCCTTGCTTCAAACAATACCATAGCCAAAGTGAATGAAATATGACACAGGGGAAAGAATTTGATAAGAAAATAGCCCTGGACTTGTCATCTCAAACCCCAAAGACGAATGAAAGTAACCGATACAGAATGCAATAATCCATCAGCCCTTGCGCACACTACCGTGACTGGGAATCAGACATCCTTGCGCAACTTCATGACGGCTTGCCTATGACTTTAACAGAAGTCAATGCAAATCATGTCTAAGCCACCCAAAGTAGTGCAGGAACCTTTTTCTAAGTTAGAGTGACTTGAGAAAACAGTTCCATTGCTGTTAATGGGGTGCTACTTGTCATGCGATTGTGAACACTCAAGTCACATGACCAGTCGGTAGAGTGAACTGGGGCGCAAAAGGCTTATACTAATATACTTTCAAGATTGTTACAAAAATGCAGAAGCTAAAGAAAAAGCACAAATATATGCCTGTGCTCACCTTTAAGTCGATCACTAATGACTGTACCAGATGGAATATGACAGAATTATCTTCCCAGTTGACATATGTGGACGCTTTACACAACTTAACACAAGCAATTGCAGCACTCTCTGTAAGTGGTTTCCCTACTCCATGGCCAGTTAGGGCTTTCCTGAGGCTTTCAAGAAACAATTTCTAAAACAAATAAGATTTGTATGATAAAACAAGATGTACACAAGTATGTGGTTATTACATAATTACATTAGTCTTGATGCACTATTTTTGTTTTTGCCAAACTTAAAACAGGACAATGACCATAACATCACCAACATTAAGCTTGTGGCTCATTTCTAATGGGAGTCTGTGGTAGTAATCCCCAATCTCAGTTGCCTCCTCAGGGGGAAATGCGTTGGAAGGAGCAAGTTGTAACATCAGCAAGCACGGTCCGCAAAGCAGGTGGCTGTGCCACTATTTTTATGCTGTAACATTATTATTTTTTAAGCACCTTTTAAAAATAGATTTTATCAAAAGGATTCTGCACTATTCGTCTTACTCCAATTTTTTTATCATTCATCATGAGCCGTTAACCGGGGATCCACTTGAGCACTTAAAGAAAGGTATAGAGGAATCCATTTTATCTGCTGCAGGTGTGTCCATGCTTACTCATCCATTTGTGTCTGCTGGGAGCGGTTGTCCCATCGTAAATCTCTGCGACTTGGTAGACCAAGAAATGCATCCCTTAGCTGTGGATCAGCACACACACTTGTGATCTATGTGGGTCTAGTAAGCAGCTGTTTATTGCTTTTGGGCACAGTGGTGTCTCCTTACTAAAAAAAAAGTGTCCACACACCTTTGGATCAGCATCTGTTCGATTTGGGACTCAAAAGATATTTGGATCTTTTTTTTAATTCAACCCATTAACTCTGCCGAATTTGATTTGCTTTCATATAGACTTTTTGGAACCTGAGAAAGACTGCCGAAATATATTGTGTATTATATATATATATTTTCCCACATACATTTTTTTTTCTTTTTTAGATTATATACACGCTGTTTGAATTGCATTGTTTATATTTGATTATGCACATACAGTCTAAAGATATTTTGCTTATCCACATGTGTTACAGGTCAATCTAGAGCATACACTTGTTTCCAATTTACCCATAGTCTCTACATTGGGCAAAATTATTGTGCAATATATTTTATATCACTGTGTTTTTTTCCAACCCTTTACATAGAATCAGAACAACTCTACACTATCAGTCTGTGGTAGTTATCTATTAATTCACGAAATCTTGTTTTAAAAAGGCAAATGTATCTCATAATCATAAAAATAGGATTTTTTATGACAGCTTACCTGTAAAATCCTTTTCTTGGAGTACATCACGGGACACAGAGCGGCAATCCATTACTATGTGGGTTATAGAGTCTACCTTCAGGTGTGGACACTGGTGTAATTAACTACACAGGAAGTTCCCTCCCTATATAACCCCTCCCATACTGGGAGCTCCTCAGTTTTTGTAGCAAAGCAATAAGTGTCCCAATATCCCCAAACAAGAGGGGCGGGAGCTCTGTGTCCCGTGATGTACTCCAAGAAAAGGATTTTACAGGTAAGCTGTCATAAAAAATCCTATTTTCTTTATCGTACATCACGGGACACAGAGCGGCAATCCATTACTATGTGGGATGTCCGAAAGCAATGCTTACTGAGGGGAGGGAGACACAAACAACGCAGGCCGCCATCAGATGTGAGGATCTATAATGCTGCCAGATGCATACTGCGCCAAAAAGCTGCATCCTTTTGCCCTCCTATGTACATCTGACAAGAATCAGTGAACCTAAGCACAGACGCCAAGTTGCGGCCCTGAAAATCTGCATCATAAAGGCTCGGTAAAGCATCGCGCATAAAGCGCTTACTATCCTGGTACGGAGCACCCCCCCCCCCCCCCAAGAAACAGGGGGGAGTCCCACTCTCCGAACCACAAGCCTGAATAATACCCTGATGAATCAATCTTGAAAAAAGTTGATTTTAGACGCTGCCTGCCCCTTCCTGGGGCCTCCTGGTAGCGCAATAACATCAGCTTTCCGTATCCAAGCAGCCGCTTCAGATAGGCCTTGACCATTCTACTCCAAAGGAGAGAGTGTAACCATTTTAATAGCTGAACTGAACACTGCCTGCCCACATCTAGGGTCTTCTGGCAGCACAATAAAAACTTCAGATTTCTATATCTGAACCTTCAGATAGATATTTAACTGCTCTCATCTCTACTGAGAGAAAGCAATAACCTTTCCTTCCGAAAACAAGGTTTTGAAAAAGGGGGAGGTAAGAATATCTAGATTCAAATGAACACTAGATCCTTCTAGTAAATAAGGCTGGGTGAGTATTAACATCACCCTACTAGTAAGAATAAGTATGGTTTTATACCAAGAGGTTGCCAATACTGAAACTCTCTTGGAGGCTACCACAACCAAGAACACCAATTCCCTTGTTAAAGGCTGAAGGGAAATATGGTGCATCGGCCCACAGAGCTGACCCTGTAAGCCGACAAAACTAGAGCCAATCCTCCAAGCACAAGGGCGACTAAACTGGTGGACTTATGCGCGTCACCCCTTGTATAATGGCTCGGAACAAAGCGTGTGAAGCAAGCGACCTTTGGAGGCAAGGCCGAGATCGGATCCTTGATGTAACTTAAGGCTAGCTCCGTCTCCTTTCCAAATGCAGGAAGGAAGGAATTTTATCTTTGACAAACTTCCAAGGATGCCACCATCTGTTTCATACCAGGAACATGGGCTCTCCCGATCCTGGGATATCTGGTCCTGGAGGCCAGCCTTCCTGTATGAATCAAGGAAGTGCCGTTGATTCTAAAAACCCTGATCCTGAAAAATGTGGGCTAAAATAGCCAGACCATTAATTCACCTGTTGCACGACAGGATGTAATACCCCCTTCGAAGTAGGCCTGGACAAGATTGTAAGGGACCGTGGGTCCTCTACTACCACCCCTACTGTCCCTGCACAGAAAAGGTCGTCAGGGCTATGCCGGAGTAATCAGGCCAGCTTCCGCCATCCTCTAATGTTGCATGGACGCCACGGCACTGGGGGGAGAGACATAACCAGTGACCACTGGTCCCACCAGATTACTAACACATCTGCCCCGCATGCGGGTGGATCCCTTGTCCTTGACCTCAAGCTGTTCAATTTCTTGTTGAGCCTGGACGCCAATACATCTTATGTACAGGGTACTATTTCTGTGGCCCTTGGTCAGGAAAACAGTCGGGGTGTAGAGGTCCTTCTCCAGGAGACACTTGTTGACGGCTACAGCGAATCGCCTGCCAATTCTGCATTTCATGAAATGACGAATGTCAATAGGCAAGGCACAAGCTCCTCCTTGGTAAATTAAGTAAATCACTTAATATGGTATAGTCTGATTGAACTCTGACCGAACCAACCAGCCCCTGAACGTTCAGGCCCCTAAGCCAGATGCTCCATCGGTAGCTCTAGCTGACAGATAAGGCTCCCTTGGAGCTCGACTACTTCCCCTGGGCCAAGGTCTCTTCCTGACCTGGCAAACCCTTTAGTTAAGAACCACCAAGAGGAATTCCAGCCTATCTCTGGGACCGGTTCTTTGGATAATGCTAGGTCAAGATCCACTCCTTCTAGGCCAACACAATACTGTTTATACCAGTCCTGAATAAAAGTATAGGGAACTGTCTTGAATGAAGCAGCATCTTCTCTAGTGCCTTAAGCAGAAGGCCAAAAGTAAGGAACTGTTCCTTGCCGTAACCACCTAGACCAGCTTTCTTATAGCGATGGTCTTGTCTTAGGCCAAAAGTACTCTCCTGGTGCAAAACATACCCAGCTTCTTGTCAATGAAGAATGTATCTTTAGACTGGAATCCTAACCCAGGAGATCCAGATACCTGACCATGCTGGACACCCTTAGGTCCAGCCATGCTGCTGACTGATCCATCAGCAGGAGTCTGCTTCCGTATGCCATTACTGCTATACCCTGGGCCTACAGACCTGCTAGAGGCGGGCCCTAGCACCCTGACAACCCAGACACGGAGGCTAACCCAAAAGGGCAAGACCACCAACTGGAGATAGTGCTGTTCCCCTGCACAACGCAGACAACCTCTGCAGTCCCAAGTAAATAAACACATATGCAACTGGCTCCCCATATGTGTATGTGGCAAGTGTTAAAGCCATATGCCTCAATGGAGGCGTGTGTACATGGCAGTGTGTGTTCATGGAAGCATGAAATCATATAAATATGTCTCACGCCAAACATGCATATAGCATGTGTGCTCTGGAACGAGCATCCTTGCAAGCAAGCAAGCATGTGCTATAAACGTGTTATGCAACAATGTGCAACATGAACCCATGCAGACACGTATCTCTATGCAAACACAAGGCATCCTGTATTGCTTAATTAAGCCACCATGTGCAACTTTAAAGTAACCATGCATGCGATTCAGCATCTTCCATGCGATCAACATCTTATGCATTTTAAGCACTACTGTGCGGACAAGAACCCTTGTGTGACCAAGCACCCCTGTGCGTTCCAACATCCTTATGCACCCAAGCATCTTAATGCGAATTTAGGCATTTCTGTGAAACAAGCCTCTCTATGTGATCAAGTATCCCTGGGTAATCCAGGACTCTGTTGATCCAACAACCATGTGTGATCCAGTTTTTTTGCATTCAAGCATCTTTAAGCGATCCCTTTAGGCCCTGAGTAATCCAGGACTTGGGTGATCGGGTAATCCTGTGTGATTCAGCATTTTTATGCCTTCAGGCCTCTTTATGCGATTCTAGGCATTTCTGTGGGAACAAGCCTCTTTGCGTGACCAAATATCCTTGGGGAATCAAGGACTTGGGTGATCATGTAATCCTGTGTGATTCAACCTTTTTATGCATACAAGCATCCTTTATGCGATTCAGCATTTTTATGCATACAAGCATCTTTATGCGACTTTAGGTACTTTTGTGGAAACAAGCCTATTTGTGTGACCAAACATCCTTGGGTAATCCAGGACGCTGATGATCAGGTAACCATGTGTGATCCAGCATCTTTTTTGCATCCAAGCAACTTTATGCGATTTTAGGCCTTTCTGTGGAAACAAACCTCTTCTGTGTAACCAAACATCCTTGGGGGAAACAAGGACTTGGGTGATCAGGTAATCATGTGTGATTCAGCATTTTTATGCATACAAGCATCTTTATGCGACTTTAGGTACCTTTGTTGAAACAAGCCTATTTGTGTGACCAAACATCCTTGGGTAATCCAGGACGCTGATGATCAGTTAACCATGTGTGATCCAGCATGTTTTTTGCATCCAAGCAACTTTATGCGATTTTAGGCCTTTCTGTGGAAACAAACCTCTTCTGTGTAACCAAACATCCTTGGGGGAAACAAGGACTTGGGTGATCAGGTAATCATGTGTGATTCAGCATTTTTATGCCTACAAATGTCTTTATGCGATTCAGCATTACAAGCATCTTTTATGTGACCTCTTTTGTGGAAACATGCAGCACCATATAGACAGAAACATGTATGTTTATGCGATCCACAATAGAATCTGCTCTGTTACTTGTTTTTATCCCACATGCATTCCAAACTCATGTATGTTATGCAAAATGCGGACTGGTAAAGAGGAAATTATCCTCTGCAGATGTGTGTTTCCTCAATTAAGAGACATTAGCAATGTGTGCCCGCAACTGTGCATCCCTCCGATGCATTTGGTTAGCCTGAAGCCGACACCAGGCTGAGGATTATATGGAGGTCTTACTAGCCACCTATAGGAAAACCTCTCTTTACACTCTAAGGAGAAGATAGAGGTGTAATCAGAACCTGTAGGGCTTTTGATAGCTTCTCCTTGTTAGGCTGCAGCTCCTGTCTCCTGTCCTCTGACAGTGAAACTTTTATCCCCAAGCTTTCTAATCCCTTTGTTTCAGGATTAAAGCAGGAAAAGGGGGACACCCCCCTTTTTTTTCTTGCAAAACACAAAACACATGCAGAGTGATTGCAATGTTGGGGGAAGGCTGCATTGCCTGACAGGTCTGATGGCTCAATCTATGAGCTGTTTAAGTCTCTTCAGAGGAGAATAAGGGTCCACCAGGTTCAGGTGGCGATCCCTCTTTATATTCCTACCCCTGACCTTATTCAATGGGGAGACCAAGTCCTAAGCTAAAGCAGAGGCACTTAACCCAGGTGCATCAAATAGCTGAATTTAGTCTGACACAATGCCTGCTAATCTGCACAGCTAGATGCGAGTAGGCGTCTTAGATGAATCTGTATCCAACTCACACAAGGTGCTTATGTTTGTGTCCCCCTAGCTTTACAGAGCTCTGACGTCCGGGCCCTTTGAAGAGCCTTTTTTGCGACTGCACTGAGCCGGTGAGCACGTGCAACATGGTAGAGTCTGAAGCGGAGGAAGTGGGACACAATAGATCAGCTAACACTTAAGCTTCCGTTTTCTGGAAAGCATGGTAAGCAAAAACATCAGGCATGTCTTCTACTGCCCATAGTAGTGGAAACACAGATAAGACTTGCAACTACTCACGGAAGACAATCCTTTGTATAGGATTAAGGGCATATTTTTTTTATTTTATTTTTTTATTTATGTACCGGCCCCTTCAAGGGGAGATATATAGGTACTGCAGCCATCCTGTCTAACAGACATGGTGGGCCAGGCTGCATGCCGGCTAGGGTAGGTATATGGGTGCCCTGAGCCATCCTGTCTCAGAAGACATAGTGGTTTACATTGCCCATGCATAGAAGCATAATATAGGCGAGACCCAAGTCCCCCACGGAGGACCTACTGTCGAACCAAGTCCCGTAGGCCCTCCTCTTACCTTCTCCACGCTGCAGGGTATTGCCAAGCAAGAGGCCCAATCTTCCCCCTTCACCGTGGGTATTGTCCTAGACCTTCAGGGACCGGGGTCCATGGCAGGAACACCAACTCCCCTGGACCTATATAGCATCCTGGCAGCAGAAAAAACATTTGGTCCTTAGAAGGCACAAAGTTCTGGAACCCAGGATACAGCCCTCCGCAGAGAGGCATTATAGGCTAAACCTCGTTCTTCGTACCGAGGCCCGGGTACCGTCCACTTTGGCTATGAAGCACCTTGGACGGATCCGGATTTATGGAGGTTTTTTACATCCAGCATGGATCCCTCCAGTGGAGCTCCTAAGAGCACATGTTCACTCGTGACCAACACCTTAGACACTGATGAAAAAACTGAGGAGCTCCCAGTATGGGAGGGGTTATATAGGGAGGGAACTTCCTGTGTAGTTAATTACACCAGTGTCCACACCTGAAGGTAGACTCACACACATAGTAATGGATTGTCGCTCTGTGTCCCGTGATGTACGATAAAGAAATAAAAAATGTATACAGAAAATTTCAAGTACTATAAATAGAATACTGGGCATTACAAGATATGACACGTTTCAAAAAGAGCCAAGCTATTGCATACTGTTCATCCCCACCCACACAGAAAGACGGTACAATAATGTACTTCCAAATAAGTACAGAAAATCAGTTATTTTGTTTACAGACAATATTTGTTTGTACTTATTTGGTCATCGTCTGTTATCATAAAAACTAAAAACTAGTTTCATTGCATCCACTTTCTAGTCTTCCTTTGCTTGGATTTTGAGGGAAAGCAGACATGTGATATTTAGCTTTCACTGCAAAATAACTTATTACAGGTAAAACAATGCATTAACATTTGTCTACTTGCAGTTTACTTGTATAACCGTAGGAGAGAGAGATAAGACTTAGAATCCCAAGGAACAGGAAAACACATCCTATTATGTAGAAAGCAAGTTGTGGAGGGAGAAAAATGTGAGTCTGTTCTTCTGAGAGAGGCATTAAAGAATCATCTTGTACTGCTTTTAGTGAAATCACATAGCAATGCAGTCTATACGAATCCTGGTGGTATCTAGCTTCTATTGTGCAATAGCATCGCTTCCTGCATCAATCGCTATGGCTGGGTCCAAACCCAACCATAGGAATGAATTGAGCATTTGGCACACGTGTAGTAGAAGATAGATGCAGCTAGAAATATATTGGCACCAGGCAGTTTGCAGAGCGAACATTGTTGGAGCAAGCCTGAAGGTACAAATTTAGCTACGTGGCTTTCACTGCACTGGGAAGTTGAAGCCAAGTAGTTCTTTATCCCTCTTTCACTACCCCCAACATAACTAATGTATGCAGCAGTGGGGCATTTTAATACACACTTATGGCGGCTACAGAAACCAGTAGCGAGTGTAAATTGGACAAGTCAACTGTTGGTGGTCGGGTGGGAGCTTTGAACCCCAGATAGGGCAACCCTCCCCTTTGGCAGGTGTCGCTGGGGAGAGGGGAGGGAGACCTGTGAACAGGCGTTCCCTAATCTCCCCTAGGAAGAATGACCATGGAAGACATGCATTACAACACTTCTGCAAGAGCTGATCAGTGAATTTTGGGGCTGATCAGTGTATTCTGCAAAGGAAATTGTAAATTGTGTATAGAACTGTATTCCATTTGTAATGATTTACCTATGTATTGCACACATGACACTAAAATGTTTTATGTATTTGCATTCTTTTGAGTCCTGATAAGAAATTAGCCTGCCTATGTAGCACCCCTTGCTACCTTATGTAGGCATCACATTAAATATTACAATTGTGTTTTTTCATTTTTAATACATAAAAGTGCAAACACACACCTTAATCCTGCCAAATAAACTGAACATTGATTTGAAAAGAGTTGGCCATCTATAAGGAATGAACATGAAATCATACAAATTATTCTCCAGTCTTGCTCACCTTGTTCATTTTGCTTTCTTCTACCGATTCCTTAGAAATGTCCTGGATAATTTCCGGGCACAGAACAAGTAAAATTATTTGCAGGGGCCAAACTGCTACTTTTCTCTTGTTGCTTTCAGCAAAACTGTCCACAAGGTCAAACAATTTCTCTGCACAATCTGGATAAAAAAAAAAAAACACCTGATGCTGAGGAAAAAAAAATATTTTGTAGACCGTTACTTATTTTTTACTTTAACCCTTTAATGGCGAGCATAAGCACATATGAAGCCTTACTGGTTAAGTGGGCCATTTTCCGAGGCTCCAGATCTCACGCTAGCGATTAGGAGCCAGGAGAGACTGGCTCTCATTCACGATTGCTTTCGTAA
The DNA here is from genome assembly GCA_029574335.1 of Rana kukunoris. Classification (NCBI taxonomy): domain Eukaryota; kingdom Metazoa; phylum Chordata; class Amphibia; order Anura; family Ranidae; genus Rana; species Rana kukunoris. Next base: position 10,912 of record JAJQKJ010000908.1, on the reverse strand, counting down.
CCTGTGATTGGCTATCACAGTGATACCACTCAACCACTTTATCCCTTGACCATTTGTCAGCCTAAAGACCAGGGGTGTTTTTACAATTTGGCACTGCGCTGCTTTAACTGGTAATTGCGCTGTCATACAATGTTGTACTCAAACGAAATTTGCACTTTTTCCCCCTCAAATGGAGCTTTCTTTTGATGGTATTTGATTGCCACTGCGATTTTTATTTTGTGCGGCATAAATGGGAAAAGACTGAAAATTTTGAAGGAAAAAAAAAAAAGATTTTCTACTTTTTGTAGAAAAAAATCGAAAACTCAAATTTTAGTCATACATTTAGGCCAAAATGTATTCAGCCACATGTCTTTAGTAAAAAAAATGTCAGTATTTATTGGTTTTCGCAAAAGTTATAGCCTCTACAAACTAGGGTACATTTTCTGGAATTTACACAGCTTTTAGTTTAAGACGGCCTCATTTCTTGAGGTGCCAATATAACCCCCCCCCCCCCCAAATGACCCCATTTTGGAAAGTAGACACCCCAAGAAAGTTGCTGAGGGGCATGTTGAGCCCATTGAATATTTAATTTTTGTGTACCAAGTGATTGAATAATGACAAAAAAAAAAAGAATTACAAAAAGTTGTAAACTAAATGATATATTGCTCACACATGCCATATGTGGAATTGCACCCCAAAATACATTCTGCTGCTTCTCCTCAGTACGGGGATACCACATGTGTGGGACTTTTTGGGAGCCTAGCCACGTACGGGGCCCCGAAAACCAAGCACCGCCTTCAGGATTTCTAAGGGCGCAAATTTTTGCTTTCACTCCTCACTACCTATGACAGTTTTGAAGGCCATAAAATGCCAAGATGGCACACACCCCCCCCAAATGACGCCATTTTAGAAAGTAGACATCCCAAGCTATTTTCTGAGAGGCATGTTGAGTCCATGGAATACTTTATATTTTGCCACCAGTTGCTGGAATATGACAAACTTATTTTATTTTTTTTGCACAAAGTTGTCACTCAATTTTATATTTCTCAAACATGCTATGGGCATATGTGGAATTACACCCCAAAATACATTCTACTGCTTCTCCTGAGTACGGGGATACCACACGTGAGACTTTTTAGGAGCCTAGCCGCGTACGGGACCCCAAAAACCAAGCGCCACCTTCAGGCTTTCCAAGGGTGTACATTTTTGATTTCACTCCTCACTACCTATCACAGTTTCGGAGGCCATGGAATGCCCAGGTGGCACCCCCCCCCCCCCCCAATGATCCCATTATGGAAAGTAGACACCCCAAGCTATTTGCTGAGAGACATGGTGAGTATTTTACAGCGCTCATTTATTTTTGAAAATGGAGACATTTTTTATTTTTTTTCAATTTTCAAATCTTTGACAAAAAGCAAGATCTGCAAAATACTCACCATATCTCTCAGCAAATAGGTTGGGGTGTCTACTTTAAAACATGGGGTCATTTGGGGGGTTTTGAACTGTACTGGCATTTTATGCACAACATTTAGAAGCTTATGTCATACATCACCCACCCTTCTAACCACTTGAAGACAAAGCCATTTCTGACACTTTCATACATGAAAACATTTTTATTTATTTTTTGCAAGAAAATTGCGTTGAACCCCCAAACTTTATATATATTTTTAAAGCAAAGGCCCTACAGATTAAAATGGTGGGTGTTGCATTTTTTTCCCCCACACAGTATTTGAGCAGCGATTTTTCAAACGCATTTTTTTGGGCAAAAACACACTTATTTTAATGCACTAAAACACAATATATTGCCCAAATGTTTGATGAAATAAAAAAGATGATCTTAGGCCGAATACATGGATACCAAACACGGCATGCTTTAAAATTGCACACAAACGCGCAGTGGCGACAAACTACATACATTTTTGAAAAACTTTACAGGTTACCACATTCGATTTACAGAGGAGGTCTACTGCTAAAATTACTGCCCGCGATCTGACCTTTGTGGTGATACCTCACATGCATGGTACAATTGCTGTTTACATATGACGCCAGACTGACGCTTGCGTTTGCCTTTGCGCTAGATCGGTGGGGGGGGGGGGGGAGAGAGGGGGGGTGTTTTTTTCCCCATTACTTTTTTCCTTTTATTTTTAAACTGTTCCTTATATTTTTTTAGCATTTTTATTATCTCAGGGAATGTAAATATCCCCTATGATAGCAATAGTTAGTGACAGGTACTCTAAAAAAAAATTGGGCCCTCAAAGCATCTGACCACACCAAGATCGGTGTGATAAAATGTTTTTCCAATTGCGCTGTTTATATCCGGGGGGGGGGGGGGGGGAGAACATTCCCTCCCACTGCTTGTAAAAGCAGTCTAGAGGCCAATTAGCCGCTAGATTATAGATTGCTTTTACATGAAAGCTGACCGCTGGCTGAAAAGCATGATGCCAAGATGATACCTAAACCTGCAGGCATCATTCTGGTATAACCATTCAACAAACTCAAACAGCAACATACATATTCACTGTATGGTTCTTGTTGGACGTGTATTGTAATCTTTTTTTTCATGCAGCCTGTTGGTTGAACGAAAAAAAAAAAAAATTGGAGGTCCACCCCTCCCATGTTAAGTTTGTACTCGTGGATACAGAGGGGTTTCTCCACAAAACCAGTCGCCAAAAAATTTGGATTGCCGTGTCTGCGTGAAGCAAGGACAGAACGAAAACATTCCGTGAATCCCTCCACTTCACTGCTAACAAATACACTGCAAGCATTACTAAGACAAATGCAAGCAGGCTCTCTCTCCCCCCGACTAAGACCGGATTCTACAAGCCAGTGGGAGAAGTCCCGCGATTAGGTCGCACGGTGCCACATGCGTCAATCCAATCCACAATCAAAAAGGCGACTAAAAAGTGGCACGCTTGTCTAATAATTGTCCACGTACAAGTGGTGCCCCTTTCCGAATAAGGGTGACACCAAGTGCCACACAATACTACCAGCGCTCCAGCGCTCCATATGTAATCTGGGCAGTTCTCCGGCTCTATGTGACTATCTTTTCTTTTCCTCGTAAACCATAAAACTAGATGTATAGCCTGTTGCTGGGAAGGTACTGTTTTGATAGACAAGCGGCCAGAAAAACGTAATCAGGGACTCATCAACGCAGACAACTTGATCGGGACTCGGGAGTAAACGAGGCTGCAAAACATTGGTTAAAGTGGTTTATGAGGGGCCGAATTTTGTAGAGCCGATCGTATCCAGGGTCTCCCCAAGGACAACAGAGTCCATTGTCACTGAAATGCATGAACCGTAAGAACTGCTCGTATCGTGTCCTGGTCATGGAGGCAGAGAACACGGGCATATGGTGAATTGGGTCAGTGGACCAATATGACCGCAACTCACTCTTTTTAGTAATGCCCATGAGGAGGGATATGCCCAGGAAGGTTTTAAATTCAGAAACCATAATTGGTTTCCAATCTCTGGCAAGGGTCAGTTGGGGATTAGCAGCGATGTATTGACCAGCATACAAAATTGCTTTGGTCCATAGAGATCTTCAGTGAAAAACAGCGAATAAAAATCAAGTGATGTAAAATCAGCTGTTTCCACCTGAATTCCTGGGTTGGCAAGTGAATGGGGGAAGTATGGGTGCTGCAGAAGTGGTGGGTAACCAATCAGGATTGGCGAATGCAGCAGGAAGGGCACGACGGGTCTGTCTGTCTTCATCTTGGTGGCAGCGGGACACTACTGTGCTTGCCACCTCGCCAGCTTGAACTGCACTTATGGGACTCGCCACGTCACCATGTGATACTGCAGTGCCGGATGTACGACGACAGGCTGTACTAGGCCGCTGGTGCTTGCCAGTACACCAGAAGGAATAGCGGCGCTAGTACTTCTCTGCTCCATATGAAAGTGGTTCTTGCACCTCAACGACAGCAGAAGATAGGGGTCTTGTACGCCTGATCCTAGCAGCAGGGAGCAGCTGTCGTCTACAGGATTGTATTCTGAGCCAGACAGATGCGTGACCTCTTCACTAGTGTACCTTCGATTTGCCATTTTGGGCTCTAAATTTAGTGGTACACTAGTAAGATTCAAAGGTAAAAAAAAAGCACCTGACTGTCAGCGACAGTCAAACGCTACTAAAAAACTGTTAGCGATCGCAGAGATCAGGCCTGACTCTGCGAACACGGCAGGTATGTGTTTTGTGACAGTAATCGATCGATACTGCACTTGGGTGGGCTGGGCAAAGGGGCTAAACGCAGGTGCTAGCAGGTATGTGGGCTGATCCCGCCAACAATGCATTTTTGGGAACCCTAAACTCTGCAGGGGACACCATTATAGATCTGATCAGGTATCGATCCGTTCAGATACTATAACACTAAGAGAGGCATATGGTGTGTGCGTGGGTGTTAGCGCTACTGGCACTAATCTGACGCTGCCTGGGGCAACGCAGACCCTATCTGTCGCTAAAACCAAACTTTGATCACCCACCGGGTGATCAGGGGGTTAAACCTTTATTGGGAAAAATATGGCGGGTGCCTTGACGCTATAAAAAAAATAAACTAGCGAAACTGCGTCAACACCGTGACACTTATACTGTGATCACTGGCGCGGGGTAACCAAGGGGTTAAGGGGTTTCCCTAGACCTGTCAGGGCCTTAAGACTAATAACCCTAACACTTATATTAGTCACTGACACTAGTACAGCGATCAAAAAAAAAATCTGATTCTTGTACTGGATGACAGTGACGGGTGGTGAGGGGGGTAATTGGTGGGGGGGGTGATCGGGGGTGAATAGTGTGCCTACGTGACCTGGTGCCAGTGTAGTGTTGTGCAACTCACTTTTAGATGTTCTCTCCTCTCGGTCTGGAACGAAAAGACAGACACGAGGGAGAGAACATCAATTCCCCTGTCAATGTTTACAGTTACACAGACAGGGGAAGGAGGTCATTGGTTAGAAGTGATCACCAGGTCCAGGCCAGATTTCATAGAATCTTTGGGAACGGCAGGGGGGGGAGCACACTGGAAGACTCATCCCCATCATCACAACCACCTTGTGACGAAGAGGCTGAGTTTACGCCTCCAGCAACGAAAAAATTACGTTCAAGTCCTAGATTAAAACCTCTTGATCAGACACTTGCGTGTACTTGGGATCGAGAACAGCTATCTATTCGACAAGGACTTTATTTATAGCAACTGCAAACAGCCTTGGCCATGAGGTTTCAAAAATGTTCATATCGCCAGCTACCGGTTACCGAGCTTGGGCCATCAATAGAAGTAAAATGGCAAAGAAAATCGAACAGTTATTCTTTGAAAATCCTCCTCAGTTGGTCTTGCATTGGGATAATAAACTGTTGCCCATTGGAATGTCAAAACTTTAAAAAGTTAAGAGTTGCAGTTCTAGAGACTGGCAAAGATTTTGAGCATTTGCTTAGCGTACCTGTTGCCCTGAAAGGCACTGATGAGCAGATGGCTGAAGTAGTTATTCGGGAAGTGGCCCAATTTGGGCTACGTGACAACATAATCGGTATATCTTGATACTACAGCATCTAATACAGGACTGATCCAAGGGGCTTGTACCAGAATTGAAAAGGGAAATCGGACGAACATTGTTGTGGTTGGTTTGCCATCATCACATCCATGAACTAATATTGAAAGGAGTGTTTAAGGGATTGTTGTGGTATACCATCAAGTGGCCCTGACATCCAGATTTTTTGAAAGTTCCAAAGTCTGTGGGCTTCATTTGACAAGTCATATACAACAATGCTGGATGAAGAAATTTTGTTACTAATAAAACAAAAAGATGTTCTTTGAATTGTTTGGGATCCACAACGTGACAGCATACTGCAGTGATTCTCTAAGAAGCCATGGGAACGCTGTTAACCACTTAAGGTGGACCGCCTCCTGCACATATACATCGGCAGAATGGCACATCAACGTTGGTTTTAGTACCCAGCCGTGGGTAACGGGCACGCGCCCGTGACCCGGTCCGAAGCTCCAGGACCGGGACCGCGTCCCTGGAGCTGAAGAACGAAGGAGAGCCGTGTGTAAACATGGCTTCCTCCCCGTGCTTCACTGTGGCCGCAGCATCGATCACGTCATCCCTGTTATAGGGGGACGTGATCGATGACGTCACACCTACAGCCACACACCCCTACAGTTGGAAACACACACAGGGAACACTCAAAGTCACAGCGCCCCCTTGTGTGTAACTCCCAAACTGCAACTGTCATTTTCACAGTAAACAATTTAAATGTATTTTTTGCTGTGAAAATGACAATTGTCCCAAAAATGTGTCAAAATTGTCCGAAGTGTCCGCCATAATGTCGCAGGCACGAAAAAAAAAAAATCGCTGATCGCCGCTATTAGTAGTAAAAAAAAAAAAAAAAATAACTAATAAAAATGCAATAAAACTATCCCTTATTTTGTAAACGCTATAAATTTTGCGAAAACTAACCGATAAACGCGTATTGCGTTATTGGTTTTTTCCAAAAATAGGTAGAAGAATACGTATCGGCCTAAACTGAGGAAAAAAAATGTTTTTTTATATATTTTTGGGGGATATTTATTATAGCAAAAAGTAAAAAATATTGCATTTTTTTTTAAATTGTCGCTCTATTTTTGTTTATAGCGCAAAAAAAAAAAACCGCGAAGGTGATCAAATACCACCAAAAGAAAGCTCTATTTGTGGGGAAAAAAAGACGCCAATTTTGTTTGGGAGCCACGTCGCACGACCGCGCAATTGTCAGTTAAAACGACGCAGTGCCGAATTGCAAAAAGAGGCAAGGCCCTTTACCTGCATTTTGGTCCGGGTCTTAAGTGGTTAAAGGGGTTGTAAAGGTAAAATAAAAAAATAAAAATCCCCAAGTAGCTTCCTTTACCTTAGGGCAGTCAACTTACCCCATCCTTATCCGGCTTTTAACCACTTGGGTGTTTGTTTTTTTTTGCTAGAAAATTACTTAAAACCCCCAAACATTATATATTTTTTTCTAACACCCTAGAGAATAAAATGGCACACCGTATTTGCGCAGCGGTCTTACAAGCGCATTTTTTTTTTTTTTTTGAAAAAATTCACTTTTTTGAATAAAAAAATAAGACAATAAATTTGGCCCAATTTTTTTATATATTGTGAAAGATACCCAACATATCACGCTTAAAAATTGCGCCCGCTCGTGGAATGGCGTCAAACTTTTACCCTTAAAAATCTCGATAGGCGACGTTTAAAAAATTCTATAGGTTGCATCTTTTGAGCTACAGGAGGTCTAGGGCTAGAATTATTGCTCTCGCTCCAACGATCGTGGTAATGGATCACTTGCGTGGTTTGAACACCGTTTTCATATGCGGACGCTACTCATGTATGTGTTCGCTTCTGAACGCGAGCTCGTCGGGACGGGGCGCTTTAAAAAAAAAAACACATTTGTGTTTTATTTATTTTTATTTATTTTATTATTTTTTACACTGGAAAAAAATGGATCACTTTTATTCATATTACAAGGAATGTAAACATCCCTTGTAATAGAAAAAAGCATGACAGGTCCTCTTAAATATGAGATCTGGGGTCAAAAAGACCTCAGATCTCATATTTAGACTTAAGTCCAAAAAATAAAAAATAAAAAATGTTGTCATTTGAAAAAATTACATTTAGAAAATGTTGCTTTAAGAAGCATGGGCAGAAGCGTAATTTTGACGTCACTTCTGCTATGCTATGGGGATGGGTGGGTGCCATCTTGCCCTTACTCGCATCCCCACACAGGCAGGACCTACACGCCCTCCTCTGCTACCGACAGCTCCGGTAAGTGGCGGAGGGTGCGGTAGACGGTGAGATTGCGGCGAATCCGCCGGAGACAACCGTTATGTTTACAGGACAGTTAACGCTAAAGATGGATATCTCGGTTGTGGCAGCAGCTGCTAGCTGCTGTCGTTACTGAGATATCCATCTTTAAAAAAAGGACGTATATCTGCGTGAGCAGGTCCTTAAGTGGTTAAATGTCCTTATATCTTCTGAGACATCCTCACTTTTTGTTCTTCTGTCTGTAACTACACACAGTAATGCAAGGCTTTCTCCCTGGTGTGGAGAAAGCCTCTTGAGGGGGGAGAGGGCGAGCAGGACTGTCAGGACACTCTACTTTTCAGATAGAGAAAGGAGCTGTGTGAATGGGCGTCCTGAAACTTCTGCTCGCCCCTCCCCCCTCAGGGTGGCATACCACAACAATAAAAATCTATTTGTGGGAACAAAATGATAAAAATTTTGTTTGAGTACATTGTAGCATGACCGCGCAGCAATTGTAATTTAAACTGGTTTGATATCAGGTGATCGACTATAGCGCGGGCTCCTAGTGGTTAAACAAAAAAAAATGTTTTTGCATTATGTAAATGCTGTTACGGCGAGTAGATACCCAACATGTCATGCTTTAAAATTGTGCACTTGTGGAATGGTGCCAAACTTTCGGTACTTAAAAATCTCCATAGGTGATGCTTTAAACATTTTTACAGGTTACCCATTTAGAATTACAGAGAAGATCTTGTGCTAGAGGTGTTGCTCTCACCAACATTGTGGCGATACCTCACATGTGGTTTGGACTTTGTTTACCTTTGTGGGTACGACGTACGTATGTGTTTGCTTATGTGTGTGTGCACAGGAATGAAGGTGCTTAAACGTTGTGTTTTTTGATCCCTTTCTTTTACAAGGATTGTAAACATCCCTTGTAATATAGGGCATGACGGGTCCTCTTTACAGAGAGATGTGGGATCTATAGTCTGGAAAGACTGGAATTAAAAAAATAAAAATCAAATTTAAATACAAAAAGAATCCTCTCAGCTATGTATTTTACATAGTTACCTTCCACCGTCAGCAGATTCCTTCTCACCAAAATCACAAGGGGGAGCCGGTAGAAGAACCGCCGGTGGGCAGCAAGAGTCACGTCCTCCACTGCCTGAAAAAAATAAATAAAAAATCAAGGGGCTGAACAGCCACTATGATTGCCTGTTTTTGCGGTGCAAGGAATCACCACCAGAAAATATCTGAATGATGCCTGCGGCTGTAGGCATTCAAATATCCCCACTCAAAATCAAGGACGTCATGACGTACAGTGGGCGGGAAGTGGTTAAATTGTCATACAAATATATATTTGAAATAAAATCTTTATTATTTTGGTAAACATGGTGTGGCAGATTTCTGCCAGTCACAAGATGTGTCACACCCCTCCAGCGGTGTGTCTTAGAACAGGGAGGTAAAGCCACCACCAATTAAGATGTAACATTCAACCCTCATTGTGTAGACCATCACAGTCTTGCTTAGACTAATAACACAAATAATTAAATGTTACCATGTTTTTATTGAACACACCATGTAAACATTCACAGTGCACGTGGGAAAAAGTATGTGAACCCCTAGACTAATGACATCTCCAAGAGCTAAATGGAGTGAGGTGTCAGCCAACTGGAGTCCAATCGATGAGATTGGAGATGTTGGTTACAGCTGTCCTAAAAAAAATAAAAAATAAAAAACACCAGTTCTGGGTTTGCTTTTCACAAGAAGCATTGCCTGATCAGAAGACCTACGACTAAGAATTGTTGAATTGCATAAAGCTGGAAAGGGTTATAAAAGTATCTCCAAAAGCCTTGCTGCTCATCAGTCCATGGTAAAGACAAATTGTGTATATATGGAGAAAGTTCAGCACTGCTGCTACTCTCCTTAGGAGTGGCCGCCCTGTAAAGATGACTGCAAGAGCATAGCGCAGACTACTCAATGAGGTGAAGAATCATCCTGGAGTAGTGGTGCAACGGATCGTCATTGATCCGTGATCCGAAGATAATTGATCCGAACCGCACACACGTAATCCGCATGTTCAGTGTTCAGTCACACACACAGCGTTGTCATGGCGAGTGGAGGAACGGAGGAGCTTGAATGCCCTGTGGCATTTAAATCCCCTGTATGGGAGCATTTTGGCTTCCCTGTCAAATATAAAGAAGGAAAGAGGTTAGTGGATAAAACCGTGATGGTGTGTAGGCACTGTGGCACAAGAAAGCCATATGACAGTGGAAAACATCAAGCATGGCCACGAATTTGAAGTGACATCACCCTCGGTGTTTCACTGACAGGAGTGAAAACGAAAGCTGCTCAACAATCACTTATAACCGCAGTATTTAAGCAGCCCCTTGTTGCACAATCAGACTGGGCTAAAGCCATCAACGCTATTGGTGTGTTTTATAGGTGCAGACATAAGGCCATATTCAGTTGTGCGGAACAAGGGCTTTAAAACACATGCTGAAAGTGCTTGAGCCACGTTACGACTTTGTTTTGCTGATGCGAAAAAATTATCCGATTCTGTGACTCTGACCCTAGAAACTATCCGAACCGTAAGTTTTTTGATCGGTTGCACCCCTATCCTGGAGTGTCGGCTAAAGACTTACAAAAGGTCTCTGGCATATGCCAACAATCCCTGTTAGCGAATCTATGATACGTAAAACAACCACTAAAAAAGAAATGGATTTCATGAGCGGATACCCCAGAGGAAGCCACTGCTGTCCAAAAAAAAAACATTGCTGCACGTTTACAGTTTGCACAAGAGCACCTGAATGTTTCACAGCAGTACTGGCAAAATATTCTGTGGACAGATGAAACCAAAGTTGAGTTGGGAAGAAACACACAACACTATGTGTGGAGAAAAAGAGGCACAGCACACCACACACCAAACATCAAAACTAGGGCTGCAATCAACGATTATTTTCATAATCGATTCGTTGGGGCCGATTATTGTTTCGATTAATCAATTCATCTTCATGTTATTAACCTTAAAAAAAAAATGAGGTCATACAACGTCTTTCTTAAAAAATAAAATAAAAGCGTTACATTGATTTTCTAATCGTCAGTAGGGTCAAAATCAATGTTTGTTTTCCAACCACAGTGACCAGGAAAGTTTAGAAATAGAAAACAGTGTATGTGGTTT